>JAFVLL020027702.1:0-17227 GCA_021397915.2 Tor tambroides
CTTGTTACTGTGCTATTAAATAGTGTTTTCACTATATTTTGGATTTTAATATCCAGTGCAGAGTTGATTGTTATACGGATCCTTCAGTGATCAGCTGTGAAACAGCGATCCTGTCCAAATTCCCTATAAAATCATAAATGATTCCCTTTGAGCTAAATTAAACTATTTCCTTTAAATTAAATATTACGTTTTTACGTTACATTATTATATAATGTTTAAATATAATATTTGATGTCTAAATAATATATATTTTTTACTTTAGTCCATGTTAACTATGGACTATATAGCTTAGCATCTATATGCAGATATAATAAAAAAGTCGCAAAATAAATTTTAGCAGATATACACATTTTAAAATTGATGCTCGCTTTCACACACATTTTGGGTACTATTCTGTGCCTGGCTAGAATGGTGAATCTAAACCTTTCTCTTTCTTTGTGTTTTCAGTTGACTTACAGTTAGCAACTTGATGCTAACCGGTTAGCCTGCTAACCCATTATAGCTTTCCCACTATTCTTACTTTGCATTAGATACAACAGGCTAATATTGCTACAAAAGACTAACAAGAAAAGCCGTTTGAATACCTAAAATATGTCAAAACATGAGTTACAATTGCATTTATCAAAAAAATAAATAAAAAATAAATCATACTGATAAACTTGACTGAACTCATACTGTTGTATCATGTGTGTGAGACACATGGGCCTGATCTAACAGGCCAGTGTCCATGATGAATCTGGGTTATTACATACCACAGAAGATGGAAGTGGTCAGCGGGCTTTAGCCAATATTCAGCATGTCAGTGGACTCAATTTAACATTCCATTCATCAGTTAGCTTATTAGCAGGCTTCCCAAACCCCATTCCCATTGGACCATTACATCTTTGCAGAGATAATCCGTAATATGCTGAAAGCCGATGGAATGCTCTAACAGCACGTGTGCTCATACCAGCACTCACACACACACACACACACAGAGCGACAGTGACCCGTGTGCAGTTAAAACACAAAGATGAGGTAGTGTCCCATCCTGCTCTATATGAAAACAAACAGGGCTTTGAAAGAAGCTATAATTCACCCATTCTTTACCACCACCCATATGTCTCTGATTCACTATCCACCCACCGCCAGCCTAACCTGCCCAGAAAATAGACATTTCTCTCTCAGGAGGGCCTCAGTGGTATCAGAGGTAACTATTACTGACCTCAGATCAGCAGGAAAACTTCTTTGTGTAAAGATAGGTACTGTGCAATCTTTATTTCATGTGACCTCTTTCGTCAAAGGCCAAAACTTTATCTTTTTTGACGTGTTTGCAAGTAAGTATCTACTAATCATGAAAACATGATTCATTTGCTTGAGAAGCAACACTGCACATTACATTAAAACTTGACACATATTGTATCTTGGCTGTAATTGTCTTTTAATATTAATGCATTGGCAAAATTGTTGTTTATGGTTGTGGTTGTGGTTGTTTATACTTAAGACAAAAGAAATAAATTTGTCAGTGTAGACAAATCATATTGCTTCTCAAGTGAACTGATCTTGTTTAAAATGTTTTTAAAAAATATTTTAAATAGAAAATAATACAAAAATAGAATTTAGTTAAGAATGGGATTGTTGGCAATATTTTTAGTATTATACAATGTATTCCTATTTTGAATTAGCTCATATTTTTTTATTTTCAGTTTTCATTTAAATTTTAGTTCAGTTTTGTAATTTTATTGTTCTTTTAGCACTCCAACTTCATTTCAGTCAGTTTTCACGGCAACAGTTCTAATTTTCTATTACGTTTTTCACTAATATTTAGATTTTTTATTTCAGCTTTATTTCAAATAACAATTTTCAGTTTTTGATGATAATAACAACACTGATAACTGGCTTGTCGCAATACTCATACATACAGTCTTTGCACTTGACCACTCGTCTACTTTCATGACGCATTTCCTGTATTTGGTCAAAGTGTTCAAGTAGGTGTGGAGACCTCAAGAGTGTGCAGAACTTTTGATTACTCGATGGGACACACATAGTGTTGTAAAAAAACAAGTTTTACAGAGCTTTGTTTACACATTTTGATTTTCAATACTTCAGTACTTAATAAATTTTCCTCGAAATCTTGCAATTTCGGAGCACATGAGTTCCTGACCATGATGAATGATAGGATAAGCCTTGAATACCGCTTTGATTCGGTGGATATAGTGTGTGCTAACAGCACTGAGCTTTGGCATTATTCAGAGGCGGACTTCTTGCACACTTACTTCCTGTCGTGTGCACATGCTCTCAAGTGGCCAAGACCGCAAATGTGGTTACTGGGACAGGCCCAGAGTTTAGGATTAGATATGGACTGTTGACCTAAAATGCTCTGACCACACTGTCAATCTTGAATAAAGTCTTAGCTAAGAAGTACAGCATGTAGTCTGACATAAATGGCAGTTAAACTGTCTCACAATCTGCCTTGGCTTTTACCCAAGAATTCACATCATACAATCTTACGAGCAACAATTGTAAGGAACAAAAAAAAAAAAAAACAACTCTCACACTGTGCACTTAATGTAGTTTCAGTCTCCAGCAGTCGGTGCAGTGCCCAGCTGAGCTGCCCTGGGATCTTCAACACATTACACACTGCAACTGTTTATGGCTGTTGTCAACACTGACACCATGGCAACCTCTCTGCTGCGGAGTTCGTCATATCTTGAAAGGGGGAATGGAAACAAGAGAAAAAAAAAACGGTCTGTGTGATATTCCCACTAAAGCTCCTGGAAAATTCTGGTGGAAAAAGACAGAAAGTAGAGCGAAGAGGATATCAGCTTGGATCATAAAAGACAAAAAATAAATGAGAAATATTATGAATTTATATAACTCTTATGATAGTTCACAGATTTTGGGCAATGTCTGGACTTTTAAATAAATTCAATTGCAAGCCTTTTAAAATAGAAAAAAAAGCTATATTAAATTGTAAAAATATTTCACAGTATTACTGTTTTACTGTATATAACATTATTATATTTTATTTAAAATTAATTACATTTTTTATTATATTTTTATTATATGTGACCCTGGACCACAAAACCAGTCATAAGGGTCAGTTTTTTGAAATTGAGGATTATACATAATCTGAAAACTGAAAAATCAAAATATTGAGAAAATCGCCTTTAACATTGTCCAAATGAAGTTCGTATCAATGCATATTACTAATCAAAAATTAAGTTTTGAAATATACAAAATATCTTCATGGAACATGATCTTTACTTAATATCCTAATGATTTTTGGCATAAAAGAAAAATGGCTATTGCTACAGATATACCCGTGCTACTTAAGACTGGTTTTGTGGTCCAGGGTCACATATACTCTTGAATTCACCTCTTAAAAATAAAACACATATTACCTTCAAGTCATCTAAACTATATTTTCCTCTGGGTTACAGATAGATAGATAGATAGATAGAATTTGTAATGTTATTTAAATATAATATCATTATATATATGTATATATTCTTGAAATCATTTTTTTCCCCTCAAAAACATACAGGATACATTTGGGACAACATGAGGGTGAACAAAGAACAGAATTTTGATTTTGGGGTGAACTATCCCTTTAATAAAAGGTAAGAAAAACTATCGGTTGGGTATGGTTCGATGATATCCTGTCCTCCTTTCAGCCAGACACCTAGCGGCTGTCATCGTGATGAATGTGTCAACCTTCTAGGGCCTGGTCAATCACTCAGCTTTTGGTTTCCCTCCTTTATGAAGGTCGTTACTCCGCTTCGCCTCTTGAGAGGCCAGGCTCTCAGGTCTGCGCTTTCTAATGAGGGATGAGATCCTTCGTAACGGTTTCCATAGCGCTGAGGTAATCGATCTGCCGCTCAGAAATTGAGATGGAGGCTTGGCTTTTACTGCAAAGGCTGAGAGGCCTGTTGTGTCATCCGTTGTCTTTGAGAGGTATGTGATTGTCAGTTTGCATTAGAGGGAGAGAGAGGCAGAGGTTGTTATAATAAAATGAAACTTGACACCATCCCATCTGTCTCCGTTACTAACAAAAACACAGAGACCCTTGAATATCGTCTCTCAGCACAAAACACCATAGCTCTTTTTAAGAGACATGGAACAGAGCTACCAAAGCATGAGACATTGGAAAAACACTTTCAATATGGAGTACTACAAAAACAATGTACTTTTCATTATGAAATACTGTTATGTCGAGACACAAAACTAATACCACTAACAAAAATCAAAACCAATAACAAACTTATTGGCCCCACCCTTTAGTTAAAAGAACCAATCACCTTTTAGCATAATCAGTTTTTGTACTGCATTGTGCAAAATACAGTTGATGATATCATTGACCAGGATTCTTTGATGAATAGAAAGTTCAAAATAACATTTTTTTTTAATTGCTTTTTTTTTGGTAACATTATAAATTACATTTAATGCATCCTAGATAAATAAAAGCATTCATTCTTGGAGAAAATGGAAAAAAGGTTACTGACCCCAAACTTTTATTATATATATGTTTATTTGATATTGCTGAATTCACTTATTTTTAAACAATATTATACATAATATTTATAATACTATTTATATTTAATATTATTTATATATTTACATATTTAGTTTTAATTTAATACAAATAAATGCATATTTTTTAACAAATAATATACAATATTATAAATATTTATAAAATAATATTTATATTTAAAAAATACATACAATTTATTAGATTTTTTATTAGATTATTTTTTATTGTTATTCGATTATTATTATTCTAGAATGTATTGTATTATTTGTGTTACAGATATAAAAAATAAATTATTTGACATTATTATTATTATTATTTGATATATATATATATATATATATATATATATATATATATATATATATATATGACAATATAACATAATTTTATGCCATAAAGTGACTTTGTTGTTGTTCTGCAGGTAACTGTAAAAACAGCTCACCCAACTGAATAAAGCTCAGGTCATCCTCTAGCACTCCAGACGTGATGTTTGACCGATCCAGGACATCACAGGCCTTCAAAAGTATCCGTGACTTCCAGAAGCATCTCCTCACAACCTAAACAGCCTCAGCTGAGGCACATACACATCTGAGGCACATACATTCAGTATGAAGAAAAATCAAAAGTACAACCATAAAAAGCTTTTAGACTAAATTCCAGCAGAGTGCTAATATATATGAAGTAGAATGATGTGCACCCTCACCGGAATGAAGTCTGCAGAGTATTTTCCATAATTTGTGTAATGGACTCAAACATGCTGAAATGTGCTCGATTTAAACAGAGAACGCTACACTTTTATTGGTAGCTGAAGACAAACTATAGATTTATCAAACTACATTTTGGCATTTTTCAAGGAAAACAGGAGTGGTGCTTGGCAGTACAAAACCTGTGGGTGTTTTGTAGTATACTGCTATGCAGTCGCTAGGGCGTGTTTGGTGGTTTCTAGGTGGCTTTCTGACCAAAGTCCAAAGAGCCCAAAAGTGATATTATAGTTTCTACTTCAAAGTCTACACACTTTTCCCCTCATTATTTAAGACTGCTTTTGTGGTCCAGGGTCACATATTACTGATGCATTCAAGTGCATTTGAGATCAGATCAGTATAATGGATCCATGCATTTCTTACATTAGGCTAATAATGTTAATCAAACAACAAAAGAAAAACAGAATCACTCACTGCTCTTAACTAGGAAACTCCTGTAACTTTAATAGGTAATTGTGTATGTTTACTTCATACAGTAATACAGTTTTCGTAAGCACAGTAAAATACTGTTTATTTAGGTAATTTGTATCGTTGTATCTAATGGTCTCTCTGAGGGCTCAGCCCCCCCGAAGATGAAATCCTAGAACCACCCCTGACGCGAATAAACGTGAATTCGCCCCAAACTGCGTGATATAGGCCTACGCCTCAATCGTGTCTTCGGTGCAAATTGAAAAATTTCAACTCGATTGGAAAATTCGCATGACGCATTGTCACACAAGCCAGTCAGCGAAGAACTTATTGTCAGAAAATGGTGGAGAGCATTATGCGATGGTTTTATTCGCGATAACGCGATGCAAATATTTGCTTGGCTTTTGTTGTGCGCACACCATTAGAGGTTTGGAACGCCAAGAGGGTGAGTAAATGATGACAGAATTAGCATTTCTAGGTGAACTATCTCTTTAATTAACCAAAATATTTGATAAACAAGTATAAGGCAAGCAGGATGTGTGAAAGATGTTGCTTTGTAGCAGATTCTGTGCAACCACAGAAACAACAACGGTTGCCATGGCATAACTCACTTCTGTCAGAGACAAAAGATGTTATAAGAAATAATACGTCAATAACCAGCTGCTACAAAACACAGTAACTCAATTCCAGTGGAATGCAGGATTGCTTCATATCCCAGTGATTTTGAAATCCTGTTCTGATTTAAAGCAAAGGTATGTTTTAGCTGGAAACTTACAAGAGCAGCAGGAATATGAATATGGCAAAACTTGATCATTTCAGTCGACGAGCCAGTGAAAGTCTTTTGATTTTTTCAAAAAGTGTATGAGCAAATCCCTCAAACTAGTTGAGTCAGTGTGTCCTTTGACCCTGGAGCTGCTAATACTTGCAGTATTTTCCCCATTGCGTCTTGAGGAGGGGGAGAAAGAGAGAGAGAAACAGACTAAACACCTTTTGGCAGCGGTTCCAGCTTCACATTATGCAAGCTCAGAATGTTTGGAGGCAGTGCCAGCACAGCATGAAACAACTTCTGAGACATTAACATAGAGAACAAGACAAAAGAGGGGAAAAAGATGCAGGGGCAGTGAGGAAGGAACGGGTGAGGCGTGTGGAACAGGGATGGATGGGATGAAAAGAAAGACGAGACAATGGAAAGTGTGTTAATGGCACAAATCATGAGCAGTCATTCCATGGGAAATGGGAAACTAGGTTGGTCACTGAGTTAAAAGTGCTTTTTAAGCAGAGCTGTCTATCTTGGTAATGCAGTCAGGCAGCAGTTTTCTAGTCTTAAGTACAGCTCCAATCTGACAGAACAAGACTGAAATTCCTGTTTCTGTTTGTCAAGATTACATTGACTGATATAGCCTGATAGTAATGCAATATTTAATCTTTCAAATGTTTTGATAAATGACAAATTGCACTATTTGGTGGGTCTTTAAAACACGCAACCATGTTATTTAAAAGTAACTTACTGCTTTCAAAAGTGCAGCTTTTAGAAATAATTTTGAAAGAAATAAATCTATTACTATTTATATCTTGTAAATAACAATAGTAATACTATAAGTAAAAATATGTATGTTTTAGCAGTTTGTTAAAGATTAATAAAAGTTATTAGTATTAATATTACTATTGTTGTATGCAAATGATCATTTAGATATTGTGTGAAAATCATAATTAAATCAGAATCATAATTAAATGTATATAATTGTTTTAAAAAATAATTATTACATAAAATAAGAAATTGGTTATATAACACTTATTTAAAGGTAATTTAATTTACTTCTAAAAGCTATACTTTACAAAGCTTATTTAGAGCAATCTAAAAAAGCTTTGTAAAGTATAGCTTTTAGAAATAAATTAGTGAAATAAATTTAGAAATAAATTAGTGACCATTTATATTTCATAACTTTGCATAAACAACAGCAGTAATAATAATAATTATTAATAAAAATACTTAATATGCATTAGAATAGAAAAATCTTATCTTAATCTTAAATATAAAATCACCAATAAAATATGACAGATGTATCATATTTTGTTATTTGAGCTCAAATAATATATTAAATAATTAAATATTAAAAATATAATTTTACAGCAAGCAGCTGACCATTACATGCAAAGAACTGAATCACATATCTCAAACAGCTTAATGCATCTACTGCAAATTAAAGAAGTAAACACAGAGTGTGTCACGAAATCGATCCAGCTCAGAAAAAAAGAACAAATCCCAGTGTGTACATGCAGAGAATCTCTGCCCTCATTTACTGTAGCTAAATGTCAGATATGAAAATGAGTGTTGTATGCAGTGGAAGAGGATGTCGAGGGTGGCGAGGTGGGGGAGGCCAGGTTCAAAGGTCAATGCAAGACTGAAACAGTCACTTGTGTGTCCGAACAATCCCTCTATCGATCAGTGTTGAAGGAGTGGGCAGAGGACAGGCCCAAATAGTTACAGGCCCTATAGAGAAGGGCAGGGTTCACTGACCTCTCATTCTTTCCATCGGAGTGTCTGTGATCTGTCTGCTTGTTCGGCTCTGCAGAGCATATCGTTTTTGTCAAGACACTGTATGACCATTGTACTGTCAACTGCACTGCAACTCATACATATTAGGATTTTGTTGTGTACATTGGTGTATTTACAGCCTATGTGTTTTTCATAGAGTAATATTAGTGTATATTATTATTATTATTTGTCGCTCTATATAGTGACCCTGATAGCAAGTTTAGAATATTCAAATGTTGAAGTTCAAATGTTGTTGATACAGGTTTACAGTCCCAAACCAAGTTTCTTTTACAGTCAATTCATCCTTCAAGACTGCATATGCTAAACAATAACCAGTAATATTTTTTAATATTATCTATATATTCTTTACAACAAAAATCTGTTGTGAATATATATATCATTTAATTACATATTGTCACACGAAGAACTAGTCAGTAAATATTAATTTTAGAACCCAAAATTATACATCGCAGCTTCATTTGGAATTGGACCTGTGTTATTATTCACTCATTCATTCATTCATGTATTTTTTTTATTTATTTACTTAGTATAATTGATATACTATTGTAGGTTTTGTTAATATTTTCAATTAGGTGTTATTTTCATATTTCATATTTTTTATCAACATATAAACAAACATATTTATAGATGTTTTTTAAATAAAGTTTTAGTTTTGTTTTAGTTTAATTTATTTTAATATATAAAGTAGTATTTTGTATTAGTATTTTTTTAGTAACAAAGTAAACGAAAATTAAAAATGTTGCCTTGGCAACTAGCTGAAATGAAGTTTTTAAAAAAATTTTTTGTTTCAGTTCATTTTTATTTTATTTTGAGTAATGAAAAAAATTTAGTTTTAGTTAACGATAGATAACGACAGTAACCTTGAATGGGACATAACCGAAAAATGACTCGCGATTCAGTGAAGGAGTCAGCTGTAAACTCAGTAATGCTCTAAAATGATTATTTACTGAGTGAGATCTGATTCAAACCATTAACCCATGAGCGAGTTTGGGGCTGGTTTGTGAATCTGATTCATTAAAAAGAACTAGTTCAAAAGAGTTATTTATTTGTGAATCGGACATCACGGCTTAGCCGTGTTCATTGTTGCATGCAGCAAACACTAGGACCACATACGTAAGTTTTCCCAACTAGATTTAAAATAATTTTCATAAATATGTATTTTATTGTCACATCTAGATCCTTGTTAAAGAGTGTGTAATTTTTTCAACATAAAATATGTCCTGTCCCAGCTTAATGTGCAGCAACTGCTATAGGGTCATAACATTGATTGGCTCTTTCAACAAACAGCATAAAAATCACAAAAAGCAAAGCTCAACCAGAATCAAAAAGTGGTGTGATTTTGTAGATTTTTTTATTGAAAGCTTCATCAAAAGAAAAAAAAAATTAACAGAAGTTTAAACCTAACATCCACTGGTCTACAGACACTCTCAGGATCACAGCTCGAGCACATGGGAGGCAAGAAAGTGAAGCAACTCAAGAAATCAACGTAGCATCGTAAAACTGTTCCGCTTTCATATTTCAACAACACCTGTACAAAAAACATTTCCATAAATATTTCTCTATTTCATCTGCCAGTACGTTAGTGTCTAATTGAGGTTTTGCCGTTTGTGTTGAATTTGGTTGAATGTAGTACACTGTTTCCTGAACGTCCAACGAACGAACGAACGAACATTCGTCATTCAGTGACCTCAACCGTGACAGCCAATCAGATGTACAGATAAAAATGCATGGCTTGGACCTCACATCAATGAATGGGAGCACAGAGTTTCTAGCCAGCGAAAACCTTCGAGTGGATGAAAGGTGTTTAGCTTACTAAATTACAGTTGGGATGAGAACTCCATCCTACAGTTAGAAAAACCTTCAGCTTAATCGGACACATTTATTCACTCTTTAATGAAAAGCATGAAGGCTGCGTCATCACACACCTCTCATATGAGACACCAGCCTGAATTTCCTCTCCATTCCCAAGGCCCTGACCACTTTAAATACTGAATGCTTGATAGCAGCGAGCACATGATAAAAAGAACTCTCCAATAAGACAGTGGATGACAGACACAAAACACAGTGACTTTTTTTTTGAAACTTTTTTGTTGTTGTTGTTTAAACAGGTGAAAATGAAAAGCTAGCTTGTTGTCCTTATTGAAGCAGTGCTGTCTTGGTCATTACGAACTTGGCATCGCTTTAATCCACAGTGTCACATCTCACTGCAGTGGTCATCACAGAGGATAAAGTACACCAACTTTGCTTAATACTGTCCCCTAGTGGCTAATTCATATCATTACGTAGTCGTAAAGAGGTCATGTTGTAGGAATACAGGGGAAAAAAGACCAAAGCGTTCATGATGACGTTCAAAGTCTCACGTTGGCCCTTTAACGACAGATGAATTTATTCCCAGAGCACCTCGACAACTCTAATTACCCGACCGTAAAACTAGGAGGCGTATTTATGAGCCGTATGACCATGAAGGCAGCAAAGACAGTTCATAATTCACCATGTGTATTGAAACTCTTTGCTGATGTGTTAATATAGCGCTTTCCTATCAGATTGCATCAAAATAACATCTACTTCATGGTAAATAAAGGACAGCAGCCTTGTTTTTATATTAAAGGGATAGTCTGTTCAAAAATGATAATTCTGTGATCATTTACTCATGTTGTTCTAAAATGACTTTCTTTTGTGGAATAGTTCCATAATGTTGGTAACCAAACAGCTTCAGGTCCCATTGACTTTTATTGTATCTTACAGTGCAAGTCAATGGAAAACGTAAATGTTCGGTTAACGTCGTTCTTCATTTTGACAGAATTTTTATTTTTGGGCGGACTATTCCTTTAATTTATGAAATCTTCCCTCTTTCTACTCTTGTGTTTGCTAGTTTCCCCCCTCTGGAATGGGCAGCCTGATAAAGAGAAAGCAGATTTTCAGATATGGAAGGTCGAAATGTCACACGTGATATTTCTAACCCTAATTCCGAGCTGTCAAGGCACCTGAGCAACCGCCGAATCCCACGATGATGGGAACCTTAGGCTCTGTCCCAAATGGTGTATTTGATGTGTATTCGCGATGGTCATCCTGCATCTGTGAGACCTTAATGTGTCACGTTTGAGATTTTAGGATTACTAACTGGAATTACGCCACCAAAATGTGGCCTCGACCGCACGGGCTTTGGGACAGAGCCTTTGTTTTTCAAGTAAAGACCGCCGTTTTCACAAGAGATTTCCTATGACATCTGGTTGATTAAGGAAACCTTGCATATAATATGAGGCATTTCGATCGACGCGACTGCAAATACGGATGGGAGTGCTCAGAACAACGTTACGCTAATGCTGCTAATTGCGAACGTTTCTCAGCGCCCCTGAAGCAAAGCTTGTGTTTCATGACCTGCAACACATTCTCCTGTGTTTCCTCATGGTAAAATTGCTTTCGATGAGGTAGTGATCTGTACACAGAGTTTAAATACACACTAGTGAGTGCTTTGATTCCTTCCTGTTGAGCTGAAATGATGAAAATGGCCTGGAACTGAACGGACGTGCGACGCGTTTAATAGCGACCGACTGAGAAGGTGCAGCGATAGAGGTATAGTTCATTCAGCCGGGCAGACGGGAGATGATTGATGGTTCGCCCGCTCTCGGACGCCCTCTGCTGGGGAGATCACACTCATGAGAATCAGTGATGGTGGTTTTCTGCCTCTCAACCGAACGATTGACATAGATTCTGCAACAGTGGAAGGAAGTTTAAACCCTAAAGTACCAATTTGGCCGTCAAGGTCAAACGGATACTTCTGAAACCAAATGATTACGCCACAAAATCTCAAATAGAAAAAAAGAAACGAAAAAATCGATCCACTCCACTGTCTTGAGGGGGGTTTCTTCATCTTTGGTATAAAATATGCCATCCATGGGCTGCATTTGATCCACAGCTAAGAAAGACTAAAGAAATTGTCAACAATTTCCTATTACTATTGCTTTTTGCACACATTTGCTTTTTTTCGTTTTGATTTAATCAATAAGCTCTTATCTATTTAGATTTGCACTGCCATTTTTTTTTGACTTTTTTTTCCGCAATGAAACAAGCAAAGCAGGCTAAAAACACCTTAAAGCTCATAAAAAATATTGCAGATAAAAACAATAATGCCATTAAAAATGATCTGCACTACACAATAAACTGCATTTCCCATGATGCAGTGGATTAACATTTTTTTCCTCTGTTTCTAAAAAATGCAACTCTCTTTAATCATCATCATCTTCATGACCACAATATTTTTTTTTTGTCTGTCCTCTCTTTTAAACACAAAGTCACCACTGATAATTTAAAACGTCTCCAGGAGACCTCTCTCTCTCTCTTTCTTTCTATGCTTTATACAGGTAATTTCCTCTCTTTGTCAGGTCATTTTCACTGCATTCGTCAGTCTGTTCAGTTCAAACAGGAAAAAGTCTTAGATGTTTCTTGAAATTAAGGCAACAAAGATGAAAAAACATTGATATTCTCTAGAAAACTAAAATCTAACTCATAAAAAAAGAAAAGTAATAGTAGCTTAGAATCCGAGGAAGACTTCTTTTGCTCCTTCTCTCATTGTTTTACAAGAACGTGCTTCCTCGTCTAATAGAAAAACCCACTGTTTCTGAAAACCTACCTGCACATTCAAAAAAAGAATAGGAAAACTTGTACTTGTTTGAATTCGTTCACTTCATGAAGGTAAAGTTTTTCGGGTAGCCGATTAACAGTAGGCTCGATCTCCCAGACTGCATTTCTCTCGTTTCCGGTCTGGTTGTGAGTTCTCCAAAGGTCCTCCGGTGTGGGCCAGGTGTTAAATAAATTGTTTGTTTGTTGTAGTTGTTTTTTTTTTAGATGCTTGTGCAAAAGTAGACACAAACGTGTTTTCCTATCTCTTGCGTTCTGTCTTCAATGTTCCCTCGTTGCAGTCCCCCAGTCTCAAGGCAACGCAGTCACCTCAACGCCCCCCCTCCTCCTCTGGTTATCTGAACCAATGAGAAAGTCAGACAGTTTGAAAAGCATACTATATGGATCATGCATTATCACTTATTCCTGATGGCCCATTAACAATGCCATTTTTTTGAGCTAAATATAAGGCCATATCCTGAATTCAGCTTGGTCCTAGTTGTGATAACATTTTTTAAACTTACATACTTATTACAAAAGATGTGCATTTTTATGTATTTTTGCAATGTTGCAGAATACTGTTATGAGGTTGCTAGCACTGAAACATATTAGGAACCTCATGTTCTGGTGATTTCACTTCATTTTTGAAACATCTTATTCAAATGTACAGATTGTGTTATTTTCACGTTATTTTCAAGGTTTCAGTATTGTTTTAGTACAAAAAACACATTATATGGATGTTTTGTGTTTTGGTATTTCACAACATTTCTAAAATGTTTTATTTTGCTTGTATAAAATTCAATTTGGGACAAAAATGTAACTTTTTCTTTATACTACTGTTTGGGGTTGGTACGATTTAATATTTTTGAACAAAGTCTCACCAAAGGAGCATCTATTTGATCAAAAATACAGTAAAAATAGTTATATTGTGAAATATTATTAGAATTTAAATGACTGTTTTCTATTTTAATATATTTTAAAATATGTTCATGTGTGGGCAAAGCTGAATTTTCAGAAGCCACTACTCCAGTCTTCAGTGTCACATGATCCTTTAGAAATCATTCCTTTGGTGCCCTTTCTTATTAATGTTGAAAGCAGTCATGCTGCTTAATATTTTTTGTATAAACTCTGATTCATTTTTTTAGAAAGTTTAAAAAAACAGCATTTACTTGAAATTTATTTCAGAAATAAATTAACTGCCACTTTTGATCAATTTAATGCATCCTTACTGAATATAAAATCTGAAATTGGTTATTCTTGGTCCTTTACTGCAAAAACGTAAACTGCACATCCGGTTTGTGCATTTAAATGATTTACAATCATTTTTGTTTATATATATATATAATTCTACATATGGTTTGCACAGCAACGTTCCACCTACTGTAACTGCAACCAAAATGCAATGTTGTAAAAAATGTTGTGTGCTTGCTGAGGCATCCATATTAAAACAAGACACATTGTCCTCATTTGTCTTATCAGTGTAAAGTGTCTCTCCAACTCACTTAGCGGGCTGAAAAGTGTAGGTGGGCGCGTGATCGCTGGTGTTGTCCACGCCCAGAGGCTGTTGCTGACCGCTGGCGTCCTGCGACGAGGGCGGAACGCTCTGTGGAGAAGCCTCCGTCACCACTCCCTGGAAGGATATGATGTCATAATTACAGGATGTCCCCTCACACAAAACAGAAATACCTTTTAACCTCCTCCAAAGAGAGGCCTTAGGGCTGCATTTGGTACTCAGACCAGAATGAACTTAAAGACGCGCTCCAGACTGGAGTCAGGCCTTGTAAAGCTGAAATAAAAGGCACTAAGGAAGTTGTGGGCGGATTTTGACCCGAGGCGACTGATCTCCACATTTTCAATTAGCAGAGCTCATCTAATCAGTTGGACCAGTGAATGGATTTGCAGTCACCCAGAAACTCACCTCCACTGAGACAGCTGAGGCAGGCACCGCAGTGTACTGGGGAATGTAGGTCCCCTGCATAGGAGCAGCAGCCGCAGTCATGTACTGCAACGAAACACACAGACACAGCTCATTCACACAAAGCAAACAAAACTATGTGTAGCATGGAATTTCAATTGTGACCAAACATCGGCCGAACTGCTGCTGCATCTTACAGTGCAATTGGTGGCACTAATACATCAAAAGCTATTTTGCCAAGTGACCACTGCAGAAATAGCCCCTAAAGGGACATGGGAGAAAAAATGATATATTTCCATGCATCTGCGCACAAAAGACTTTTCACACAGTAACTATTTTGAGAGAAACTTTTGTTGCCTGGTGATTGAAATAATATGAGATGTAATGCTTATGATAGGGAGGGGGAATGCAAAACTTTTTCAAGTGAACACAAAAGCATTGAAGTATAATTTTTCCTCCCATCTCATATTTTTTCCTTTCATCATGTCCCTTTAGGGCTCCGTACAGGAAGAAGAATCTTGTTGAGATGAATGATAAACGATAACAAACATATTTTCACTGCTTCTATTAGCTGAATCCTTTTGCTTTTTCCTTCAATTTACGCACTTCTGGAAATGAATGATTGTACTTTTACTCATTACATTTCTAATGATTTACAAGTTCATTTAGACTTTAAAAATATAACATATCTTTTTCAAAAATACATGATGAAATACATATTTCACTGCTCATAATTATGTAAATCTATCCTCTCATTAAACATTTAAATATTTTCTTTCTTGCTGAGTTGTATCTTCACTCAATGAAACCAATTTTAATGTAAAAGGTAACATTTCTACAACTTACCATTAAAGTACAGTAGTGACTAAAGCCCGGTACACACCAAGCCGACGCCGACGAACTAGTGGCGACGAAAGCAGACTGCGGGGTCGGCCGACGTCGGCAGCATCATGGGTCCAAAATTGCCCTGACACACCAAGCCGACGCTCGACAACTGACGGCCAAGTAGCACGTCCATTCTACACCTTTCTCGCGCATTGGTTCGCCAGCTGAACAGCCAATCAGAATGATCAGATGGCCCGACTGACCGACAAGCTCCGACGCCGATTCAACATGTCGAATCGGCCGAAAACAAGCCGACAAGGACCAACTTCAGCCGACGGTGCGGAACACACTGAGAAAACTTAGTTGGCCGACGAACAAAAATTGCCCGTCGGCCGACCGTCGGCTTGGTGTGCCTTAAACCTAAAATGATGTTATTTAATTAAAAACCAATGTTGAATAAAAGCCTGAGTGCAAAGAGGTTCAGTAATCAGTCTACAAACTAACGGCATTTTTTTGTATATATATTATATTTTATAGTACTATAATATACAGTAAATAGATTTTATTTAATATATTTTCAGCTTACATTTTCATTTTAGTTTGAATTTTACAAATTTTACTATTTTTAAATATTTCTATTCAGCTGTAATTTATTATTTCAGTTTTTGTAATTTTAGTACTTCAACTTGAACTTGTTTCAGTTAGCCAATAGTCCTAATTTTCATTATCTATCTAATATTTTAGTTTCAATTTTCATTTTAATGAACAATAACAACATTGCTACAAACCACTTTATCCAAATGTCCAACAGCTATAAAATCAGATTTGGCAGAGTTTAACATTTAACAGGATATTTAGTTCTAACTAAGTTCAAATGCTAAGAATAAAGTTTCAACTTTTTAAATTACCTTTTACTTTTAAATACCTAAGTACAAATCAATGTGGAAACTTTATTTACTTTCACTCACGTATGTTTTTGGCTAGATACTTTTAATTGAGTACAATACTGACAGTATCCATATTTTATTTCCCAGTACTTTTTACACCCCTGGGTAGAGCTAAACTTCCTTGTTCTTTTTGCAAACTTTTAATTAGCATTTAACTTTCTTCTTCGGCTCCTCTGCGAATCAGACCAGCAGAAGGTGAACAGGCCGTACGATGAAGGCAGCGGATACACTCACAGTGCCAGTGGTACCCAGGGACAGGTGGTTCATCTGCTGGGTGAGGGGTCCCATCATGTTAGCGGGCTGCATGGAGATGGTGTGGTCCATGGCTGGCGTTATCACAGCACCCTACACACATGTAAAAACACAAACACGCACCGTTACAGGTCAAACCATGAAGGATGGGAGAGGAAATGAGCTACCATTCAACAATCCATCTGGACGACTTCATTAGAGTCAATGGACTGATCACGCAGTCTCCACAAAAAAACCCTCTCCTTCTTTCACTCATCTCATTGGCCCGTACAGCCGCAGCTGGGCCCTATTATGAGGGCCAGACGTTAGCTGTTCCACTTCAACAAGTGAAATAATGCGATCCAAATGCGAGTCATGCATACTTCTGCAGAGATGATGCATCGCTCACTTAACAGCAGAGCTGCTCCACACCGCGGGTGTGTTTACGTTTCA
>JAFVLL020027702.1:17327-62097 GCA_021397915.2 Tor tambroides
CATCATCAAATCTGTCTGTGATTACATGAAGAAACAGATGAAACTGAGACAGACTAAATCCAGAAGAACTGTGGCCGTATCTCCAAGACGCTTGATGAAATCTTCCTGCAAAGCTACCTGAAAAACAATGTGCAAGTGCACCGAGGGCAAAAGCTGTTTTATCAATTATCCAATTATCGATTTGATTTAGTTAATAGAAGTTAACTGATAAATAAAATCCATATATGATAATATTTTTGAAAGCATCCTTACTTTACAGCATATTTACACAAGTGCCTGAAACTTACAGTACTGTAGCTTTGGAGACAGGGTTCTTAAAATATCTTGAAGATGTTGCTACATGTCTTCTGGATTTAGTCTGTCTGATGATGATTTGATGATAGTGAGATCAGATCTCCATGTGGAGCACCGGCTGTTGTCAGACTGCTTGTGCATTCAAAAATCTCACTAGATTATTCAAATTAATGGCAAAATGAATGTTTGGAAATGTAAACTGATATTTTCTATTGACACACTACAGCAAAAGATATAAATAACTGTCCGAACACCATTCTTTGGGGTGAAAATACTAACGTGCCCAAGACTTTTGCACAGTAGTGTATATCAAAATATACCAAAAATTTATCAAAATATATTAAGCAACACAACTGTTTCAAAACTCAATAAGACAATAACAATAAGACATGTTTCTTAAGCAGCAAATCAGTATATTAAAATGATTTCTGAAGGATCATGTGACACTGAAGCCTGTAGTAATGGCTGCTGAAATGCTGTGCAATCAAAGAAAATAGAAAAAATAGAAAACATTTATTTTAAACTGTAATAACATTTCACAATATTACTGTTTTTACTGCATTTTCTACTAAACAGATGCAGCCTTGGTGAACATAAGAAAGGTTGTTCAAAATCACTTTAGCCAAGCGGCCTGTTGAAGAATGTAAACCAGCAGCCAAATAGTTTTTAAGTACGGTTTTAACAATCTCTAACGCTTCATTCTGGTATGTAATACCACCTTTTCACCATCCCATCAATATTCTATTAATAAAATCAGCTTCCACCCTACATTTTTCCCATTCAATATACTGTTAAACCTGGAAACATGCCACATCATGCAAGTACAATGAGTTGCAAATAGCAAACCATGTTGACTAAAGCCCAGTTACAGTTGCTTTTTAAGATTTCAAGCTATCCATGGTCATTATCTGGTCTAGATATTGTGTGTGAATAAAATTCATGATTTTTTAAATTATTCTTATCTAGGCAGAAGACTAAATGTCTGATTATTCTCTTAAAACTCTGAAATCTTGAAATTATATTTGTCTTCCCGCTGGCACTTCAGTGTCTCGCACCGCTATAGTGCCCTTCTTCTCACTCTGCATCTCATCGTTGTCATTACAATCAGCGTGCGTCTTCAGAGTTTTTCAGCTGTGGAAGAGCATTAGCTTTCAAGCATGTGACACTTGTGTTGTGACTCCTGACTAAGTGCATTTATGCAGCACAGAAAATCTGGAACTCAGAATCTAATTAAAACCTGGAAATAAGCAGTTTAAAGATGTGACATTATGATGTAACACGGGTAAGCAATTTATAATAGGATTCTGCATTATTTCCACACTAGGTCACTAATCAAATAAGTCAATGATCATGTGACCTCCTTTGTACAAACTAGTCAGATATCCATGCTTCTTCTGAAGAAAAGATGCTCTTTAGATCATCTTAAATCTCCGTAAATTATACGATATTGCATGCAAACTCTTGATTGTTCGTCATTCAAGCATAAAACGGCTGGTTACCCCAGGTAAAATGTACCAGTTTCTGAAGAACTCTGAAAGAGACATTCTCTGAGTGCGCTAACAGTAGAAAAAAAGCCTTTACACACACAAACATGCGAGCTTCAGTCTGTCTCTCAGCTAGCACAGCTTGGTGCTGCTGGTGCTTGCCTGCGCTTGAAGAATAAACTGTACAGGCACTTGGTGTCAGAAGCGCTCTGTCTCTATTCAAGCTTTCAGAGGTAAAGCATTCAGCCGCCCCGCTCCGAGCCCGCCGCGTCTTAGCTTTCAGACGCGAAAGCCTTGAGCTAACAGTTCCCCCGCCCCGCGACAAGCTTTCATAATAAGCGAAGGAAAAAAGAAATCCATGCTGAATAATTCTCCACTCTAATTTACAGCCGTATCAGTGTGAGACTTAGACAGATGATTAAAGCCGCACTTGTGCGTACGTGTGCGCGCGTGTGTGTTTTTCCTTCATTTCCCCGAGGGGACGTATTCGGAAAGCGAGTGACATTCTGAGAGGGATTTCTGAGACAGCCAATGAGATTTCCCTCTTCAGACAACAGCCTGTATACTCATTTCCAACCTCAGACCAAATATACATTCATCTCAAGCCAGAGATTTCCGATGTAAACTAGACGAGCAGAAATCTCCCGTGACATCAGAGGAAGGAGAGTTTTTTGCCAAGACGTCTGAAATAGAGACAGGAAAAGGAAGTCGATCTTTTTGTCTCTCTCAGGTACCGGTGCCTTAAAAAAAGCAGGCTGCCAGGGAGGATGTTTGATATGAATCTTAAACGAACAGTGCCAAGGCATAAGCACCGATTCCCACCATTTAAACGTGCTTAAGAAAAACATATACCATGCATTTTTCGTTCTCACGCACACACACAACACCCCGCCAATTCCCACCGTTCAAACGGAGCACTGTGATGGGGCTGAGATAAACTCAAATCTTTACTCAAACATGGGCTTCTTTGTTTCTGCAAATGGCCGTGACTAGCAGGGGCTTAGAGAAGCGTTTCATTTCTTTTCTCTCCTCTTGCGTGGCGGTTCCACTTTAAGCGGCTTTGCCGTAATGCACTGCGGTCTTGATTCATTAATGTTCATTTCCAGGATGTGATTTGGTTAGGGCGGCTGGGGATTCTTCTCTGCGCTAAGATGGAAAGTAACAGGTACAGTTGAGTGATGGCCCTCTGGGTGGTGCATTGTGGGTAAGTGTGTGCTTGCTGGTTGGTGTGTGTGTGTGCCCTGCTGACGACATCTGTGCAGCTACCCTGCTGAAAAGACTAGCTTACACCAGCATGAATTTCAACGCTGGTTTATTCTAGTTAATACACTGGCTTTTTTTGTGAAGATGGTTGGTCAAGATAGGCTACTGTTAATAATTATGCTATACTGAAAAAAAAAACACTTTATTTGAAGGTGACCTTTGTCTTTGTTACAGTGTAATTATACATTTAAATACTGAGTAATATTACGTAACTACATGTACTTACTATATGGGTAGGGTTAGGATTAGGGTTTGGTTACTTGCATGCAATTATGCATAATTTACTGTTTTTATAATAGTACCTGTAAGTACATGTAACGTGTAACAAGGACACCTTAAAATAAATTGTTACCGAATAAACAACAACAAAATAGAGACATAACTTACAATTTGAAACCCTAAGTTTATATATATATAACAAGTTGATTAACTTACCATTTGAATTTAAGTTTGAGCCAAACTACATGAAGCAGGCTGAAAGTGATCTATTCTTGGCCATTTTGTTGCTGTGCTGAACTAATGAAACTCCTTTGTTGCGTGACTTGAATTTGAATTTCTTTTGAATTGCATTTCAGTAAATTTCTCTTCCTGTCATTCCAATTTAAATTCCAATTCAGCAACCTTGGGTTCATGGTCAATTCAATTCAAATTCACATTTGTGATTGGAAAGGAAGCCAATTCCTAATTTCTGAATTTTACTCAACCCTTATAAGTACACAAGTGAGCCTACACACGCACACCACACACACACACACACACACACACACACACACACACACACACAGCTGTCATCTGGATAGGATACTAATGCATAAGTCAGCTATATGGCCAACAAAATCAGCAGGTCACAACAGCAGGTGCACTTAAGGTCCTGATGTATACTAAAACACACTCGCACACACACGCACTGCACTGCGGAGAGGGAGCTCAGAGCGCTTCCATTGTCTGCTGATCTGCTTAAACCCTCATCGTCGGCTCCGGTCGCTATGGTCACGTGTCTCCACGGTAACAAGGTGCCAAATGCAGCGGCGTTCTCCAATAACAATGCTTCCCTTTCTCAGCCACTTTTAATTGCTTGCCTTCTCTCTTCGCAGGACCCATGAAAAAAAAAGAAAAAACATGATTTCTTCCGCCTTTGTTTTCTTTCCAGGATTTTCAAATTAGGCAGAGATCAGCTCACAGACTCCTACCGCCTCTCTCTCTCTCTCTCTCCCAGGCAGCTGAGGTCTTTTTTGATGGGTTGCCAGATCATTAGATATGAGGGTTTGGTTACAAACACATTTACACAACATAATCATGATCATCAAACCTCTCATCCGACTACACACTCACACAACAAGTCTGGAATATCATTATCTAGTCAGACAGACATCTGCCTCCTTTTCTATAACCCCGTTTCACTGCTCAAGTTGCTCAAGATCGTATGAAGCCCTGCTGCAGATCTGGAAACAGCTGACTGAAGCCTTTTTTCAGGCCCTGCCAAAGAAAAAGTCCTGATCCCAGACTACCTTTGGCCATTTCCACAGAGGAATGCAGACCCCTGGCTTACAGTAAATCCAAGTTCAGGTGAGAGCCAAAGAGACGGCGGGCAGACCTCCAGACCCCGGCCAAGGGGTTGCTTTCTTATACAAGACTTTAGAAAAAGAACACAAGAGAGGTAGTTTGTACCTGTGTATTTGTGCAGCGAGACAGAGAAAGAGAAAAAAAGCTGTCTCCAGGTTGACAAAGTTGTGTCGATGGAGCTCAGACAAGGGATCTATTTATCTGATCCAGACTGCGGACTGACTTGGGGAACAGATCCTTGAGTCGTCTGCCCTTAAAGCAACAGTTCACCCAAAAATTACAATTCAGTCATCATTTGCTCATCCTCGTGTGGTTCCAAACCTCTATAACTTCTTTTCTGTCGAGCTCCAAAATGACAAAAAGTACCATAACGGTTTCATAAAAGTGGTCAAACTGGGGAACTGCAAGAATGTGCTAGGAGGTGAGCAGGAAAGTTCAAAGACAAATTGTGTAAAACGTAATAAAAAATTAAGTAATAATAATAGAAATAGAAGTATTCCAATTTTTTCAACAGTATAACTATAAATGTGTGTGTGTGTGTGTGTGTGTGTGTATACACACACACACACACACACACACACACACACACATTAGTCAACATTTAAAGTGGATCAAAAAAGTTTAACAAAGTTGTCCTAAGACAAGAACGGGTGTTGTTTTTGTTTTAGGACAACTTTGATGAAAGGTTTTGACCCACTTCATATGTTCACTACTGTATATATATAATATTTGTATTTTTAACAGTATACATAGTATTTATGGGAATATTTTTTTTAAATATAACAGAAAATATTTTCTATATAATATTTGTATTTTTTAACAGTATAAATGGGTATATATAGGTATATTTTTAAAGATAACAGAAAATATTTTCTATATAATATTTGAGTTTTTAACAGTATAAAAGGGTCTGAAAATTTATAGATGCCTTTATATTTTAGGGGTTTAAATCTTTTAATATTTAAAGGGGTCCTTTGCGAGGGGATCATCATAATTGGGGGTCTGTGGCATCAAAAAGTTTGAAAACCCCTGATCCTATGACTCTATATTTCAAGACTTCTGAAGTCATACAATAGCTTTATTTGAGGAAAAGACCAAATCGTAAGCGTTATTCACTTTAAGCGCATATTCAAACTAATTTGTCTCATGGACATCTCTACATGAGGCAGACAACAGATGTTTTCAGGGAATAACAACTTAAAGTATGTCTGTTAGTGTGAAACACTTACAAAATAGTGCACGAGTTGTGTGAAACACTTTTATTATGATTTTTATTTTTATTTTTTGTCATTTCGGAGCCTGACAGTCCCTGTCCTCATTCATTCTTATATATATTCTTACATACTTACATTTTTCCTTTCAAGTTCCACATGCTGTAAGAAAGAAACTTGATTTGGATTGATACGAAGGCTGATCGAAAATGTAAAATATTTGGGTGAACACACTTAAACACTCTGTTTCTGACCATTCCCTGTGCTTACTTACTCGGCCACAAGAGGGCAATGGGGGTAAAGAGCCACAGTATTTTTTTTTTATCTCGCAGAACATCCACTCTTTCACAAAGATAAACGAAATCACTCTCACCTCTCCTCATTCCTCTCTATCTGTCTGTTTCCTTACGTCCCCAACACACACGCACACACACACCAAGATAAATGAACACCTCCTCAGCAGCACTTACCGTAGGTTGCATAACGTACTGTTGGTGAGGCATCCACGACGTACTCTGGACCTGTGGGCGGAAACCAGCATTTCTTAATTTCACTCCTCACCCCCCCCTCCTACGCCTCCTCCCGCTGCCTCGAAGCCCCGATTCCCACAGAACAGCCAAGGCAGGAGCAAGTAATACAAGTGCGATAATTACACAGGGATCGGAATTCTACAGACAGCGATACTGCCTCCTAATTACAGTGCTGCGGCAGCAATTTCATCATCTAAGGCCGACTTGGACCCCAAAAAAATCTCTCCTCCTTTCATCTCGCCGCCATAGTAATTCTCACACCAACAATTACTACATTTAGGACAGGGTGACTATAATTAACTAAAACTGTAAAAACATTTTCGTTACTTGCAATAAAAATAAACATTTACTAAAATAAAATAAAAATAATTTATATTTCATTTAGCTGGCAAGGCAACATTTCTTCTTTTTATTTAGTTTAACTTACTAAAATAAATAAAACTAAAACTGATATAAAATTAAAAATGACAAAAACTAATAAAAAATGATACTCAAAATGATAGTAAAATAACACTGATATAAAAATACTGGGGGGGGGAAAAAAACGGTATTCAAAATGATAATAAAATAACACTGATATGCTTGAGAATTATTTTTTATACCACACACTGGATGTACTAAAAATAAATAAAACAAAAATGTGCAATAAAAATAAATAAACACTATATAGACATATTTAAAACACCCAAAAACTAATAAAAAATACCAAAAGCTATGGAAGCCCGTTTCCGCCTCTGAATAAAAAAGAAAAAAAGTTTATTGCGACATTTTTCTCACAATTGCGAGTTCACATCTAACATTTCTGACTTTTTTTTTCTTCTCAG
Source organism: Tor tambroides (assembly GCA_021397915.2). Taxonomy (NCBI): domain Eukaryota; kingdom Metazoa; phylum Chordata; class Actinopteri; order Cypriniformes; family Cyprinidae; genus Tor; species Tor tambroides. The sequence goes on from JAFVLL020027702.1 coordinate 24,497, forward strand.
AATTGTGAGGTATAAACTCACAGTTGTGAGATATAAAGTCAGAATTGCAATTTTGACTTTTTTTCTCACAATTCTGACTTTTTTTCTCAGAACTGTCAGATATAAATTCGCAATTGCAAGTTATAAAGTCCAGTTCTGAGGAGAAAAAAAGACTGATACGTTCTCAGAATTGCGAGTTTATATCACACAATTCTGACTTCATTTCTCAGAACTGCGAGTTTATATCTTGCAATTCTGACTTTATAACTCCCAATAGCAAGTTTATACCGTATCTCACAATTCTGAGAAAAAAGTCAGAATTGCGAGTTTGTATCAGGCAATTGTTCTCAGAAAAAAAGTCAGAATTGCGAGATGTAAACTTGCAAATATGAGAAAAAAGTCAGAATTGTGAGATAAAAAGTCGTAATTACCTTTTTTATTATTTTTTTTATTCAGTGGCGGAAACGGTCTTCCATAAAATGCACACAAACAAATTATAAAAACTTTAACTAAAACTAACATGAAAACTGCAAAATATACAAATAAAAATGCTACTAAAAATAACATTAAAATAACTGATATTTCTGAGTATTATTTTTATACCACACAACTGATATAAACAACTAAAAATGAAATAAAAATGAGTCATATAGACATTTAAAAAAAGACAAACACAACAAAATTACTAAAACTTTAACTTAAAACGAAAACAGAAACTAAAAAAAATAAAAACGATACTAAAAATGATACTAAAATAACACTGTTAAGCTCAAGTGTTATTTTTACACCATGCAAACTGAGAATAAGTGGGCACTTCCTGTCTGAGAGGATGGATGTATGCATTTAGTTTGGTGAAAGTGCGTTTGAACGGTTGTAGGTGTCTAAATTTATATGCGGTGTCCTTTATGTTGTTCTAGGAAGAAAAGCCTTTGGGATTTGTTCATCACTGTGATCCGCCTCGGGCGTCTCTCTCTCTCTCTAAACACACTAAGTCCACTAAGATGTGTAAGCGCACACTTTGTCTCTCTCTCCCCGACTGTTAAAAGATTCATGCGCTCGCTCTCCCTCTTTCTCTCCTTCTCTCTGTCCTTTCACCGGAGAGGGAAACAGTTGTCTCTCGTTCCATTCTCGAAGTTCTAGGGGAGAAATAAAGGTAGCAGCGCATTGATTTCCCGTCAGCTTGGCTTTGAACTCGTTTTGGCGGGTTCAGCGCAGTTTGCAATTTAAAATGAATTCGCTGGCCAGTAGGGTGCTTTTGCACATGAAATCACGCAATTTGATTAAGAGATAACCTTGTTGGCGTGCAGAATTTATCATAACAAACGTGCGGCCGAGAGCGTAAACGAAGACTAGGGCGCTGCTCCGGTCAGCGTGGGTGGTTTGTATATGTGCGCTCTCGCTCGCATATGTGTGTGTCGGCGTGTTTGCACGAGGACGAGGTTCTCGTGAGGACGGGAGGTACATGATCTAAAGGGCTTAGCTATTCTCTACGCTCAGCAATGTTTTGTTTAGTTTAGCTTAAGCCAAATCAATTAAGGATGCTCATAGTCACTGTTTGCTCACTCCGTCTGACTGCAGCGCTGGAGAACAGCGTTAGCTTTCCTAACATATCAGCAAACATGGAGAGTGAAGGAAAACACACTATAGCACAACATGCTCTCCTCGTATGTGTTGCGTTTGTGTTTGCATGTGATTGTGTTTATATACAGTGACCCCAAAACCATTTGGACACTCAAATTTCACTTAAAAATGCCTGAACGTCATTGCATTAGATATCAAACATCTGCAAATAATAGGTATTAGTCCTTTTCTCAGAGGTAATTACACTTTAATTACATTATTGGAATTATTTTTAACCAGAAAGTGTTCAATTAATTTAACACAGCTTTTCTGCTTAACTAACTGTGCTATGTTCTTTTAAAACAAACGCGTATTTTAAATGACATCTTGATGGTTCAAATGTTTCGAAGGGCCACTGTATGATGTAAATGTGTGAGTTTGTTTGCCTGCAGCATGTGTTTGTTCTGAATGCTGCGTATATGCTGTGATCTTACCTGATATGTGGAGACAGGAGAGGCAGCGATGAATGGAGTGATTGACGTTTGAGCGATCATGCGGTTTGTGGAGATGCTGTATGGTGAGGAATAGAACCTGCAAGATACACAAAATACTATTAGTACCCTTTTCTGTTTGTATCCACCTTTTTCCTAACGTAAAAATGGGCGCGGCCATTTGTAAATTCTATGGGTCTAGCTTCCGGTCTCATCCATGTCCAGCTATTTTTAGCTGTACAAAACAGTTGGTTTTGCTGCTTGATATTGAAAATTGGTGTGTCTTATCATATTATTTTAATGTATTATCTTAATTATGATCACACTGGTTTGCAGTGCAAACAGTTTTAGCTTTTACTGCACGTTGTTATTCTCCTCCTTATTTACCTATAGCGGCTAATGAATCGGAAGTCTCACCCATAGGCTTACTTCCGCGTTGAAGAAAAAGGTGGATAAGACTAGTGTTTTTAAACTGGCGTCCAGAACACCCAGTTGACTTGGAGAGGGTCTGCGGAAAATTTTGAAACACTGTGTGCACACTGTGAAATGTGCTACACAAGTAAAAATACAAAAAAAAAATAAAATAAATGAACTATTTTCTATTTTAATATATTTTAAAATAGAATATAAAATATTAAAAAGCTGAATTTTCAGCAGCCATTACTCCAGTGTTATTAAGAATTTTTTAATGTTCTGTAAGTAACTGTCTTAAGCTGACCAAGGCTGCATTTATTTGATCAAAAATTCAGTAAAAACAGTACTGTTGTAAAAAAAAAATAATAAATGAATTTAAATAAACCATTTTCTAATTTCTTTTAAATAAATTAAAAATCAGAATTTTCAGCAGCCATTACTCCAGTCTTAAGAATTTTTTGATGTTCTTGAAGTAATTGTCTTACGCTGACCAAGGCTGTATTTATTTGATCAAAAATACAGTAAAAACAGTAATACTGTAAAATGAAAAAAAAATTAAATAAACCATTTTCTATTTTATTATATTTTAAAATAGAATTTAAAATAAATTAAAATGCTGAATTTTCAGCAACCATTACTCCAGTCTACAGAAATCATAATATAATAATATAATAATAAAATAATATAATGATTTAATACTCAAGAATAATCTCTTATGAATGCTGAAAACACTATATATATATATATATATATATATATATATATATATATATATATATATATATATAATTCTTATCCTAGTTCCCCTGTATATAAATGTACAAAATAACACAAAAAGTGTATACAGATTAATGCAATTATCATGTCTGTGTTTTTGTGTATAGTCGTGTGTGTTTATCTACACAGGCTTGTGTCACAACAGTTAATTTGTTGACTTCTCTGTGTTACCCGAGCAACAGCATTTTCCAGTAGCTACAGTTCTCTGGCAGGACTTTATTTATCATTGTGTACCTACTGCGGACATGTTTCATCTGCAAGCTCTGTTGCTAGGCTTTATTGATCGGCTTGTCTGGCAGCTGAGAAATGGAGTGTGGGGAGAGAAATGCTGTCTGCCCCAGAGAGCTCATGCTCCCTTATGTCACAGTCACACAAGACGACCTGAGTGAGAGCATGTCCAGGAAGAAGGTAACACGATCTTTGAAGCAGGGTTAAAATGTGAAGCTTACATTGGTGTGCAGTCCTTTTTTTAGCCTAGCACTATGCTGTTATTTATGCCTGTTATTAGCTTCAGCTCTTTGACATTGAGACAGCATGCACCATTAAACAATTAAGAAGACTGTATGAACTCACTATATATATACGCTAATGTGATGGAAAAGAGAAAGGATACAAATAAGGCATTTCTCTTCTGCTGCCCTTTCTATTTGCTCTATTATTTACAAACCAGAATCTACCTCTTTTTCTCAGATTGCATATTTGTGTCATTCCTTATTTCGTTCTCTTTTGCCGCAGACAGCAAGTGCTGAGTCAGGGGTGCAGAAGGAGCCGGAGCTGGTAACTGAGGTACGACTATGACTGTTTCCCCAGAGTGCCGGATCAGAGACAGAGCCCTGGGCCTTCCGTCCACCGAAGCGGATAGATAGAAAGGGTCTTATTACCCCTAGTCCAGCAACCCATCTTCCTGCCCTGCAACTAGCACCTGACGAAACACTTACACTCTTCGGTGCAACAATAGCACAAAATGCAGATTGATTATGACAGTATTTGTGTGTATGTGTGTCAGTGTACAACACAGCTCTGTAAAGTTCAGTATTACTCACTGCAGCTCAGACATTGGTAACGCTGCTGAATAGACCAGATTAAACCTGCATGAACCGGCTGGTTAGTCAAGAAAGTCTTGGTGGTTGAGCTAATTGACCTTTTAAAGCTGTATGTCTCATAAACATGATCGACACCTTCCTGAAAAACCTTTTGTGTATGATGCACTGCATGACTTCTGCCCCCTGGTGGATTATTCGTATTCTTCAGGAAGTAGAGGGACTTTTTTTAATTACCATTTTCAAAATGTCCACCTTTGTGTTTTGTAAAATATTTTTGTAATGTAAAATGTTGTGAAATGTTTGCTAATGTTGATAAATGAACAAAAATAGTAACTTTTATTTAGTCATTGATAGTTCAAAATGCATATTTACATATTTACATTAATAGAAAATTTTTGGTATTTATATGTATTTTTTTTATATATATATGAATCCTTACCTTTACCATTAGATATGCAATACTTTTATTAGGCAAGGATGAATTAAACTGATTAAAAGTGAGTTAAAAGATTTTTATTTCAAATAAATGCTGTTCTTTTGAACTTTATATTTATTAAAAAAAAATCCTGTATCACAAAATTATTTAGCATCACAACTGCTGAACACCAAATCAGCATATTAGAATGATTTCTGAAGGATCATTTGACACTGAAGACTTGAGTAATGGCTGCTGAAAATTAAGCTTTTCAATAGAAATAGAAAACAGCTACAGTATTTTAAATTGTAATAATATTTCACAATATTACAGCAAGTACTGCATTTTTGATAAAATAAATAAAGCATAAGAGACTTCTTTTAAAAACATTTTTTAAAAATCTCTAAAAAGACTCAAGATATAGCATAATAATAATAGCATCAGCATACAATTTATGTTGCATTGCTGATCTTTTTAGCAGGAATCACTGGTATGAGGATGGATTCATCACTAAAGCTCATCTAAGTTCATTGTTTTACCCTTGGACAACCTTAACAAGCACCGAAACGTCAAAACAACAAATGACTCTTACCCGTTCTGCATTGCAGTGGGGTCATAGGTCAGCGCCATGCCACTCTGAAACAAGACAGACAGGACAAAGAGTGAAAGATGTTTCTGGTAAAGCAAGTATCCTATAAAGTATATTGAGTAATGCTGGCAATAGAACAGGATCATCTAATAGGGGCCAGCCAAGTGCTCTTTATATCTTTAAAAGCACATGGCCGAGACTTGTAGCTGTGGATCTATTACCTCAGAGCGCTGGACTGTAATACCAGACGGGCTCGGGTTCGATACAGCACAGAGTTATTTGGTATTTACAAGGCTGCAGAAAGCATAGCTCATGTTGACAGAGGCGCACTAGCTAAGTGAATAAGGGGGGAAAGCTGGCCGCTTAGACCCGTATTGGACTGGAGCAGATAAACAATGCTCATATACTGCAGCTTGTCAGGCGCCAAGATTTCCTCAGCGGGGGAGAAAACCTGGAGACTGGTGGGAAAACCATCGACCTAACCTACGTGTGACTGGACACTCTATCTAGTTAATGTGGACCCCTGGGGTTGCATATTGAAATACGCCTTCATGAGAGAGTACAGCCAAAGTCATGGCGTCTGCCAGCTCCTCATAATGGGCGCTCACGGTCTGGTCGGTATCTGGGCACGCTTCCCCGAACCGCCGCGTCATGCCAGCAGCTGGGGCTGCCCAGAAAATGCCAGTTGTTCACCCTGCCGCCATTTTCCCATCAGCCAACCCAGACGGCGACTTGCTTTGCAGGAATAAAAACAGGAGAGGAGAGATTAAAGGACTTGAGCGAAAGACTGGGAACTTAAACATGGCCAGATGACTCCATCAATCAAATGTTTTCTCCCGCCTCCCTTTCTTTCACTCTTTTCTTCTGTCCTATGCTTGAAACAAAGGGTTTGTTTCCGACTCGTTCCTTTCTTCAGGGTTGGGTATTCTGGGAAAGGGAATGCGCGGGGAAAATGGGGCAGAATCTGGCGTGGAAAAGGTAAGTACACACGATCAGGTTGTGTGTCATTTGGAACTGAATTCAGGTTGAATTCCAATGGCTGCATTTGAATTGAAGTTGAACAGATGCAGCAAACAGGATGTTAGGAAGTAGAATTAAAAAGATTTGAAATGTAAAAAAAAATAATATAAATGTAATTTTTATTAAAAAAAGCAGATGGGCTTAGATAGATAGATAGATAGATAGATAGATAGCGAGACAGACAGACAGCGAGACAGACTGACAGACAGACAGACAGACAGACACAGACAGACAGACAGATAGACAGATAGATAGATAGATAGATAGATATAGACAGACAGACAGACAGACAGACATATAGATAGATAGATAGACAGCGAGACAGACAGACAGCGAGACAGACAGACTGACAGACAGACAGACAGACAGACAGACACAGACAGACAGACAGACAGATAGACAGATAGACAGATAGATAGATAGATAGATAGATAGACAGCGAGACAGACAGACAGCGAGACAGACAGACAGACAGACAGACACAGACAGACAGACAGATAGACAGATAGATAGATAGATAGATAGATATAGACAGACAGACAGACAGACAGACATATAGATAGATAGATAGACAGCGAGACAGACAGACAGCGAGACAGACAGACTGACAGACAGACAGACAGACAGACAGACACAGACAGACAGACAGACAGATAGACAGATAGACAGATAGATAGATAGATAGACAGCGAGACAGACAGACAGCGAGACAGACAGACAGACAGACAGACAGACACAGACAGACAGATAGATAGACAGATAGATAGATAGATAGATAGATAGATAGATAGATAGATAGATAGATAGATTCTGAATTTTGGCAGAGCCATGTCGAGGATGTTTGGTAAGTCTTTGAGGTCGCCAGCGCTCACCTCTCCTTCCCGAGGCCACGGTCGGCCGTTTTGAGGGTACTTGCTCTGACTCTGCCTCTTCTTCTGTCCTCCGTCTGCAAACTTGCACAGCAGCGGCTCCGTCGGGGCTGTGGAGGAGAGGAAACAAACACAGAAGAATATAAAATATCAGTCAGCTAGTCAGCAGGGCGTGAGAGGGAGGAGTGGATGGATACCTCCATAGGTCAACCGCAGTACGATTGATGGAAAGGTCATGACCTCAGCAAAGAAAGTGGAGTGTGTTTTGAACAGAGAGGGAAATGTTACACCGCAGGTATCACACCCACACCGAGCCCACAGAGCAGTGGAGGAATATCCAATGACCTTTTGAAGTTCAACACCCCTCGAATATCTCACCTCGACTTCCCCCCTTCCATTATGTCTTCGACACTCAGACCATCGGCTCCACTTTTGGCATGGGCATCCTCTCAAATCCCCACCATCAAAACAACTTCCCTGGCAGGTCTTCAAAGCACCTTGGTTAATATTTGCACAATAATAAATGACCTGATTGCGACAGTACATAACTTAAATGGCACTGACTGCGCCAACTGAAAAGTTTCGAAACATTGTTTGTTTGTTTTTGGTGTTCACTGAAGTGTGTATCTCGCTTACTATCTCTTACTACACGAAAAGCAAAGCGAGAAGGCTCCTCTATGTCCCCGAGGGGCCGGTTCACGCGAAAGGCAAGCGGAGAGTTCAAAAGAGTTCTCTTCCAAAAGTGCAAAGGAGGATGGCAGGCGCTGAGGCGAAACACTTCAATGTTCTCATTCAGTCATGACGGCAATATGAATTGCAGGGTGTGGAACACCTCTCTGAAGTCAACGAAACGCACTTGAGGAGCAGGAAATTTTGCTCTCCAGTTGAACAAATTCCTGTACGCCACAGCTAAGCTAAACTTAATTTGGTTTCCTCGGCAACCAGAAAAACTCATTTAAAGCGAGCGCAAACTTCTTGGATGATGGGATCTGGCAGAGAGCGATGATAGATGCAGGAGGAGGAGTTTTTGCTTTGTGGAGTCCAGACAACTACTCTGAGTAATCTTGCCCTCCGGCGATATGACTCTACAGTCACCTTTGAAAGTATGTTAGTTTGGCAGAGAAAAATGAACACTTTCTCTTCCGCACGCTTTCACCTGCACTGCGATATTTCAGCTGCTCTGTGGAACAATAGAAAGCTGTTGTATCACAGACCGCAGAGGATGCTTTGTGCGTAAATAAGCGCATATATTGCATAGAACCAGATAAACAAATTCAAAACAAGCAGCTGAAATGGCTCAACGGAACATTATGTATTCTGTAGCCGAATAGAATATTTAATGGCTGTTGTTTGTTCTTTTTTGTCTATTGTTTAGAATGAGACATCAAACAAGGGATCAAGTCTTCAAAACAAAGACTTCAGAGTAAAACAGTCATTCTGAGATCGTAATTATTCGGAAAAACACTGGACATGATGCCAGATTAGATGAAAGAGGAGGACAGAAAAAAAAGCAAGAGATGAAAAGAGAAGAGACAGTTGAGATAAACAGAGAAAATATGTATATACTGTATATATATGTATGTATGTGTGTGCATATCTATACACACATACACACGCACACACATATATATATATTTTCATTTAAATATATCAAATCTTTAACCAAACCATAAATTGTTCATTAATTGTTCATCTACCTATCTTTCATATGTTTGTGTGTGTAAAACAAGCTGTTCTTCATCAATACAAGCTGTTCTCATAAACACCAATTTTCTCTAAATTATATAAAATCTCTTGCCAAATCATAAATTATTCATAAAAGATTACATAAGAAAAACAAAAGGAGAAGAGAAGAGAAGAGAAGAGAAGAGAAGAGAAGAGAAGAGAAGAGAAGAGAAGAGAAGAGAAGAGAAGAGAAGAGAAGAGAAGAGAAGGAGAAGGATTTTTCGGCCCCTGTGATCTCTGTGTGCTTTGAGCTGAAGTAAGGTGGGGTAAAAGTGTCTCTCCTCCACCTGCAGAGGAGGCAGGGTCTACACCTGCGGCCTTGTCATCACCCTCCTATTATACACACATGCACACGCTGGCCAGCGCTGATAACGGCAGCACAACACAAGCGGCTCCATTGTGAAGGACAGACAGAAAACGTGGCGGCAGAAAAGATCACAGCTTTTGCGGCAGACTCAAAATGTTCGAGCAAGCAGCCCTATCTCAAAAACAATGAGTCTGTGTGTGTGTGTGTGTGTGTGTGTGTTTCAGCTGAGACAGTGGGAAACGCCCTGCATTAAACCCCCTCGCAGTTTAGGTCGAACTTTACAATAACAACCAGTGCCATCATAAAACAGCGAAGCCAAATAACGTTGGGAGTTTTTGTGCTGCTTTTGGAGCGCGCTGGAAAATCCATGCTGATTTTATGAGCAGACTCTGCTTGGCATTAGCTCTGTTTGTTTTGCTAGTCAGGTTGCCCTGAACTCAAAGTGCTGAATCTCACTCATGCGAGGAAAGTTTTGAGCGTTTGTTAAGAATGACTGATTTTTGATTCAGGCCCAGAATGCATCCAGGGAAATCATACTGCACACACACAAAAACAAATACTCCAGCAACAACCTTACTTTTCACGTGTCTACATCAGATTCAATCAGATAAGACAGGTATAAATATTACTATTGCTTATAGAAGTTTAACTCTTTAAACTGTAATTAATACCATTTGTGCTATGAACATAAATGAAACCTGAAATCAAATCATGATTTTTTTTAATGGAATTTTAACCATGTAAAACAGTAAAAAAAATCACTGCATAGCAACTCAAGACCCACTCAAAACATCTAGCAAAAGCATTACAACATCCTGGTAACACCATAGCAAAAATGCTAAATTGTAGTTACTACAGTTGTTAAAACTCTAATACCATAATGAATTAATTCTGTATCTCCTCCAAATGCTTTCTGAAGGTTTCTGTCATTTTGCTTACTTTATTTTGATGACTGTAGTGTCTAATACCAAATTACACACAGGTTTATAGCAGACACAGCTGTAGTATTTTGGTGGAAACTATGGTTACTGTGATAAATTTTGGCAAAGAAGGTTTGCAGGCCGGCTTCAAACCTATCAACACAAACAGAAACATATGTACAACAAGTACACACACACACACACACACTAGCTGTTAAGGTATCTCAATCTGACACTTTATCACACTTAATGAGCTAAAGCATGACGCTATTCCTTAAACCACCACAGGGCAAACCACAAACACTCACACACTCTCACTCAAACATCTGCATGCATGTCAATGCGCCAATATTTTAATCAGAGTCTCCTTGGAACTTCAAGCACCATTACGGTAAGTGTCCCAACACGATGACATGTGTTTTAAATGTAACATGAACTATTGCAGGGAAAATTCATAATTCATTGACTCATTTTTACATTTTTTCTTTCTCATGGGGCATATATGGATTATTGTTGGGCCACTTCTCATTGCTTTGGGAGTTTTCCCAAAAAAACTCATTCTCCTTCTCTTAAATCTTGTAGAGACAAACGCAAAAATGAAAGTGTCATTTAACGAAACACAATATGTTAATGGAACTTGTTTTGTATTGCATTATTCAATTGCATTGTATTTTGATTGTGTGTTCATAAGTGTTTCCATAACATTTACCCAAGCAGACAGCTCTAACCACATGTATTTCCAAGCTGTTTATTAACTTTGGGTCACGGCACTGCAGATATTCAGTCAAGGAGGGAATGTGAAGGAGGGGAGGGGGGAGGTGGTCCGTCAATAAGATAGACATGTGTTTCTAATCCATGGCTGTCGTCCGGCGTGCCAACTCCTGCTGGGCTCCCACAGACCTCCAGTTTTCACTGTGGGCGGCAGACATTCCTGAAGCCACACCCGAGTTTCCCACCCTCAGCCCTACAATGGCCCTCAAGTTCACAGATTTCTCCATTACTTCACTCATACCTGCAATCCTTTCATTCCCAATGACCTCAGATAAGCTGTAGGGCCCTATTACATCGGTTTTATTTTTTCACAAAATCTGGTTTAATTTATCCCAAAATCTGTGTTTTCTGTTCATTTTAGATAGATTTCGTTTTAATGGTTCAAATCAATTTTAATAAATAAAAAAATAAAAAATGGCTTATCAGTTGAATTCATAAAACTATATAACAGTTTAATAATTTATTAATTTAAAATAATAAATAAATAAATAAATAAATAAATAAATTATAAATAATAACAATAAATAATAATAGTCCTATATAATGTGTTTTATTTTATTTTATTTATTTTTCCAGAAATTCTGTGTTGCCTTTTTACATTTTTCTAGATTTTGTGTTTTATATTTAATACAAAATTGTTATCAAAAACGGTAATCAGATCAATTGATAAAAAGTTCATTTAATTAATGTATTAAAATGTAATCAGATGAAATATGAATAACCCCTTCCATGTTTTGGCAAACAAAATCCTTTAAAACAAAGGTTCACTTAACCTCTGTTTTGAGGTTTATGTAAAACATGGTTGAAAAATAGTGTGATATTCACAGTGTATACTGTGTAATATATTCCTTAAGGAATAATAATTGAAGTTATTTTTAAACTACTGTATTGCTACTTTACATTACTTTGAGAAGTGCATTGTACTGTACAACAGAAGTATATTTTTGTAATAATTTTCCTACATGATCTCATGACGAAAACGTACCTGTGGGAATTTTTTCGCAAGACACGAAAAACGTATCAATAAGTACATATTACTGCAGTTTCCAACAGAAATGAACACTAGAGGTGGTAAAATATTGAGCACTTATAATCGTTTTCGTACACAGTTATGACTACAGCTCCATGTTTCACTTTCTGGATGTAACAAGCTTGCTCAGTAGCTCAGACGACATGGAATTGGACTTAGCATGTGGAATCCTTGGGTACGAATCCTGTCAAAAACATGACTCACGATGAAAGAGCTGAAAGATGAGAGATCGAAAAACAAGCTAAAACGGAATGTTTGCGATTGCGTTTTTACGTCACATTCACTTTTGTTCATACTATCGGGTAGGTTTAGGTGTAGTGCAGATGGTACATATTTTAAAATGTCACGGAGCATTAGAGTTATAGCGCCACTCCATGGACATTTCAAGTCAGGATCAGGTTACCTGAACACTCTTTTAGCGCCTCCCAATGGACATTTCACATAGAATATGTCACAAAACATATTTGGCGGTACGTATTTTGCGTCTTGCAAAAAAGTTCCCACAGGTACATTTTTGTCATGAGATCAGGTTGTAACTTTCAGTTAAATTGAACTTTTATTTTGGTGGGATGCAGTGAAGACCTTTGAGTTTCTGGGTGTATATATGATAATAGTCTTTAGCAAATGAAATGGTGAAATGCTCGTGAGGTGAACTCTCAGAGTAGCTCTGGAAATGAAGTACTCATGTACTGTCACGCATAGTGAGACAGCAGATGCTGAAAACACCACGATTTTCATGCAGTGTAGCAAACAAAGCTATTATGAATGGATTTCATTATTACGATTCCGCATCATGGAAATCACAGGGCCCTATAGCGGGGATGCACCAAACCTAACCACATTTGGGTTAGTCAGGTTTTCTTACTCAAAGACAATGATTTAACAGGAAGACTGGTTTGACACGGAGGACCTTGAAAACAACATGTGTACATATGCAACACATGGAAGTCCCTGTTCTAGAACACGCAGAGAGGAAAGAAAGAATGGTGTTTACCAACAGGAAGAGCACTGTTTGCCCTGGAACGGTGTGCACTGAGTGGGTAGGAGGAGCTTGTGACCCTGACAAAGCTGGTGTCTACACATCGCCCACGCTCTAATAGCAGCCTACCGCACAGATCCGTTATGCTGCCAGCTTGGCACAGTGGCTTTCAGGTTCAGGAACGACGGTGTACTCTGGTTTCACATTCAGCCACCGCTGTATGATACATATAGAGAGAAAACAGAGAAAAACACAGCCCACAGTTGAGCGCTGCTGTGAGGTGAGCCCACACATGCTCGGTGAGACATGAGAATTCACTGAACGCAACACCACCACAACCCTGGTATTATACATGTGGGGCGTTTGTTTGCGAGATGAGAAGCCCGGCCTTTCCATGAAGCCACGGGCACCGAGTATTATCCTGGAGTTTTACACACAGAAAATCTCCTGCATTATACAATACAGCGCTCCTACATTAAGAAGCCTCCCAAATACGTCATTTCAATTCCCCATAGAAACCTTGTTCGCTGTGCAGTGACACAAATTCATGGGAGAAGAAGGTTTGAGCACAGAATGAAATTCTGGCTCCTCGTTGCTCACCCATTTCCAACGAAATCTAACTCTAATGTTTCAAACAAACCAGACATGGAAAGAAACTACTCATTCATGTTTAAGACACATGCTATACTGTAAAAAAGATTTGTAATTTTAAAGCAAAAAGAATGTAAAAATACTACAGTAAAACATGTAAATTGGTTAACTGTAAGAGAAACGTTATATTACTAGATGTAACAAAACAAATGCAACTGCACTGTAAAATACTGTAAAACTATGTAACACATCATGAATTTAAAATTTTCTTATAATTTATGGTGAAAATATGACACAAAAGACATCAAATGTATGGTTACAGTAAAATACTGTTAACATTTATAAGAAAGCTTGTAAGAAAAAAATTACAGTGGAAAAAACCCAGAGATCTCTGTATGATGCATTGCATTTGATGATATTTCATTAAAATTGTTATTGTTTTTTTTATTGTTGTTATGAAGTTATGTACACTACCGTTCAAATGTTTAGGGTCAAAATGATTTTTTTGTTTTTGAAAGAAGTCTCTTATGCTCACCAAAGCTGCATTTATTTGGTCAAAAATACAGTAAAAACAGTAATATTGTGAAATATCTTTTTTACTATTTAAAATGACTATTTCTTGCGTTAATGTGTTTTAAAATGTAATTTATCCCTATGCAGGCAAAGCTGAATTTTCAGAAGCCATGATTTCATTCTTCAGTGTCACACGATCCTTCAAAAATCATTCTGATATGCTGAGTTGGTGCTCAGGAAACATTTAAAATTTTAATATCTTAATATTTTTGCACAAACCATGATCCAAGATTCTACGATGAACAGAATGTTCAAAAGAACAGCATGTATTTAAAATAGAAATCTTTTGTAATATTATAAATATCTTTAATACATGTGTCCCATTATGTAAAAAACAAATAATAGGATATTAGGATAATAGGAAATAATAGAATACTTGAGGAATTAAGACAACCTGCAGTATTTCCTAACAGGTTACAAATGTAATGCATGCATTCTTCTTAACCTTCATGCTAATACTAATAGTAATGACAACGAATAAAATGTGAAACAACCGCTTCCCAGTGTGATGCCCTGATCTTAGATCAGTGCTGGGAGAGCAGTTTACTCTGAACACTGGTTGGTTTGTTTGGGCTAAAGCGGGTAAATATCACCGGTCTGTTTGACATCTCCCCTCAGTGGAAAGAGACAATTCAGGGAGAGAGACAGAAAGACAGACAGCGAGAGAGAGAAGCGCACTGAGTAGAATACAAACATTGCATAATCAGCTTAGCCTCCCCACTTCCTGCCATTTAATGGGCCTGTCTGACTTTGGTTTGGTGGATGCTGCTCTAAACAGCCCGTCCTGAGAGCAGGTCACCGGAGAGAGAGAGGGAGAGACAGATTATTGTCTCGGTTCTCTAATAAAACATTGCAGAATGCAAGGTCAGGAGCCAGTTCACCGCATGCTCGTTTAAAGGTTGAAGTTCATGTTTCATTTAGAAGGAATGTACTTGCCGCATGAAAACAGAAAATAACATTAAGTTGCAGGGACGTGCAGAGAGTTCCTCAGGGGCAGGGGCTCGAATGTAAATTAGGGGCAGTGTAAAAAATAAATAAATATATATATATATATATATATATATATATATATATATATAATGTCAAAAGTTTGGATACATTACTATTTTATAGTTTTGCAAGAAGTAATTTATGGTCATCAAGCCTGCATTTATTTGATCAAATTAAAATACATTTTATGCAATTCTGATTTATTATCAATATTGGAAACCTGTGATACTTTTTTCAGGATTCTTTGATTAATAAAAAGTTAAAAAGCACAGCATTTATTTAAAATATAACTTTTGTAACAATATATGTTGAAAAGCTTGATGTCAGTTTTTTTTTTTTTTGTTAGTTTTCATTCAGCAAAGATTTGCTAAATTGATAGAAACAGTGATCGTAAAGATTGATATTGTTTGAAAACATCTCTATTTTCTATAAATGCTGTTGTCTTTATTTTTTATTTATCAGTGAACCCCAAAGAAGTATCATGGGTTCAAAAAATAAATAAATAAATATATATATATATATAAAAAATAAGCAGCACAACTGTTGCCAATATTGATAATAAATCAGCATATTAGAATGATTTGAGGGATTATGCACTGAAGAATGGAGTAATGATGCTGAAAATTTTGCTTTGATCACAGAAATAAATAATATTTTAAAGTATATTAAAATAGATAAACATTCTTTTAAACTGTAATAATATTTCACAATATTACAGTTTTTTTCTGTATTTTTGATCAAATAAATGCAGGTTTGATGAGCATAAGACATTTTCATAATGCTGCATAATTATCAAAAATGGTAATATAATATAAAATCCTTTCATGCCTACACTTCACATAATAGGCCTGTAGGTGGCACTTGGGCTTCATTAACTATAATAGTTTCATCAAATAGTAAACAGTGCATCATACATAAACGTAAGTGAACTGAATACTGATTACCATTATTGCGACTTTTGGCGCTGCGCGTTTTTGTGCTGTGCTTTTTTATTTCATTTAGCATCCATTTTCTCAGCGATGTAATTTGATTTATAAAATGAGACAAACCGCAGATCCAGATCGCTCCACAAATAAGCTTGTCTGTCCATGTAATTTTCAACCGATTTATGAATAAGAACGGAAAATGACCACTTCACATTCTTGTCCAATGAAATTTGAACATGATTGGTTGGTGTATTATACATGACAAACGGGCATTGATGAATTAGCCTAATATTCTAAAATATATAATATATGGAATTTTAATTAAATCGACTCACTAACTTGATTATTGATGAAAAAAAGTTTGAAATATTGTTTGGTTTATTTTTTCCTTCCGTCGATCTATTTACTGAAAGAACCGGCTTGAGAGCCTTTCCGAACAGACTGTGAAAAATCAGTCAAGCAAAACGCACGCAACCCATAGCAACGCCTCAGATTGACAGATATAAAAACAAACAGGAATTTTCCGACTTTTGCACATTGTCATGTTAATTATAATTCAAATACATTTTGTTTTATTGACTACAATATCATTGCTATTTGTCTGAGAGGGGCATTTTTGAATAATTTTGAAAAAGGGCAGGGGCTTGAGCCCCCAAAGCCCCCCCTTCTACACGGGCCTGTCAGGGTCACTCTGTGAGGTGAATTCACTAAACAGTTGCACCAATTTTGTGTGCAATACTTCTGCACAAAAAAAAGTAACCACTTGGAATCCAGTTTACGCATGGACAGTCTGCACCAGCACATAGCTGCATAACATAAAATTATACAACTGTCTTTTTTTTAGCAGAAATACTTTCTATGTGAATGACATCTCAATGGACAGATACTGTAGATAGACAAACTGAATGTTTACTTGACAGAATCTTGTTTGTAATAATTTAATTATTTAATTTGATAATAAAATAATGATATTATATATTATTTTACTTTTTTAAATTAAATTTGGAGTGAATCTTTTGTGCTCAACAAGGCTGTGTTTATTTGTTAAATATTATAACAATCTAAATGGACTGTTTTTTATTTGAATATATTTTATTTATTCCTGCGATGGCAAAGCTGAATTTTCAGCAGTCATCAGTGTCACATGATCCTTCAGAAATCATTCAAATATTCTGATTTGGTGCTGAAGAAACATTTCTCATTATCATCAATGTTGAAAAAAGATGTCCTGCATAATATTTTTGTTGAAACTGCTTTTTTTTCAGAATTATATGATGAATAGACAGCTCAAAAGAACAGCATTTATTAGAAACAGAAATCTTTTGTAACATTCTAAATGTCTTATTGTCACTTTTTATTAAAGGGGAAAAAAACTAAAAGCGAAAATTTTCCTGCATGCATGAAAAACTCCCATGTTACCATTTTGGGTTTATTTTTATCTAGTTTTCCTGTGCTCACACGAAAGTGTCCCATGCACATGTAAAAGTGTTTTGCAAACGTCTCAGGGGTTTTTTAGACTTCAGACGCACTGTAAAATTAGGCTCGTAATAGATTTATTCACAAAAGTCAGCACTATTTGCCTGCCGCAATTAACTATAAGCACTCGTGGAAAGCAGGTGGTACACAGAACTTTGTTGAAAAAAGATGCTTATGTAGCAGTAATTTATCGTATGATACATACAGACAGCGCACACAGATAACCCACTCCCCCGTGTTTGCTGGATAAAAACGCAGGAAAATGTTTTCCTCATTTCAGGTAATTGAAAAGCATTTGCTTGCGTTTCTGCCGGTGTGTGTGCGTATGAAATCAAATCTGTCTGATTTGGATATGCATGACTCATCCCAGCAGCCCTAATGAACACTTGATAAAGAAGAAGAAGGAAAAAAATACATGCAATATTGCTTCCTAATGGGCTCTCGGCTGAAATCACTAGCCCACCGTGGGGCTGACTGCTGTCCTCTCTCGGGTCAGAGGCAGACAGAGCTATTAGAGAACGCCCCAGATCAGATAGATTTCACTGAAAGATCATTTCTCCCCCTCATTAGAATTCTATCTTGCGTAAACGCGATTATCTGGGCCTGGCTTTGTTTGTGTCAGAACAGCGCTAAATCAATCACGACACCGTCGAGGACGAACAAAGCACGAATAAATCAAAATATAATGCGGTTTAGAAAATTTGGTTTGGGGTATTCTCCAGATAGCGCTGGTGTGAAATGACAGAGGCTCCACACACTTGCCGCAGTTTGAAGACCCGATGGGAATGTCACCTTATTTTACTGATGATATTAGCTGCAGATTTATTGATTTGTTAAGAACTGGGCATCTGATTTGGTGTTCACATTGGCACACGGCTCTTTGACTGATGGTCAAGCTGTTCACATGTTGATACGATGCTCAAAAGCTTCATCCAAACTGGATGCGTGAAAGCCAAATGCAAGTAATCTGATGCTAATTCTACCGTCACTTCGTATTGTGATGAAAGTCAATTGTTTATTCAGTCAGCGTCTAACTTGTGTTAATCAAGAACATTCCTTTTTTTCTGACTACAAGCATGTGCATATTTTCACACAGTTTGTATGCAATGCAAGGCATGAAAATGCAAACATGTGAATAAACCTTTAACATGCAAGTAAGTGTAAAAATACGAATAATTTTCACTCTGTTACGCCATAAGCAACAAGCCAAGACCTTTATAGCAGCTCCACTGAAGATATTATTTTCACACCTCAACCACTAACACATATTCAAGCTGTTTTCCAAAACACCTGATCCCTTTACCACACCTGCGCTTGGAGACCCGGTTACCAGGTGCACACATGTGCATGTGTATGTGTGTGAGAGAGAACCAAAATCATTTTCCACATGGATCTAATGTCAGCCACATAACCATGATTGATTGTGAGTCATGGGTCAAAGGGCAAAATTGGGCCAAACAGGGCATTTGGGCATAAACTTGTTTCACGATTTTGAAAAATGTAAAACACATAAAACATGAAATGAATATGAAATAAAGAAACAAATATGAATATAAAATAAAGATTTTGCACTAGTTTGCACTAATAATAATAAAAAATAAAATAGAAATATTTTCACTAATGACTTAAACTTTTAGACCCAACTATACATTATGAATAGGGCTGCAGGATTATAGAAATAAATAAATAAATAAATAAATTCTTTTGATAATGTAATGATGATTAATTTTTAATTTTGATGAATAGAATTTACATTAAAAACTTAATCTTTGTGGAAAGAATGTCTGATTTTATATGTAGGCAAAATATTCACGTTCATGAATGAATGTCGTGGTGTTTTACACATCAATAAATCCAGACAGTGCCTAAAGAGTCAACTTCTACCTGGCCCTCTTAGCAGAATAAAAAAACCTGTTATCAGATTTTGAATAAATTATACACCGAAAGCGAGCACAGCATCAATAATAGAATGCTCCCATCTTGTTATGATCAATAAAGCTGTCAATGCAAGTTTACACAGTATCATGAGACCTGCAGCTCAGCACCAGCTCACTGAATATCAAATCACGGCAGCGATAACCATAATTTTTTACTCCTTTAATTGTGCAGCTCATATACATATATATATGAAAAAATGTGAATTATTTACTACGTGTATGTCAGTTCAGGTTTAGGACCCAGTGTTCTCTCCTCTCACTCAAAAACATGACAAAGATTTAAATGCACATGCTGGCATGATGGGACACTGGAGGAATCATGAGAGCCTGTAGCATTTCCTGTATCCAAGGTTACAGGCGTCATGTTTGCATGTTTACGAGCGCTGTAAAAGCCATCCATCTGACTTAGTGTTCAGCTCTGCAGAGCAGGCCTCAATGCAGAGAGTGTGGGGTTTTCACACTGCCCTCCACCACATTAACCACTGCCATTCTCTCTAAAGACTACAGCTGAATCTAAACACCTTTCGTACACTATGACGCTTGTCGGGTCCCTGCAGAGAAAAATAAACAGGTACATACTTATTCAAAGGTTATGGGAAAAGGAAAGGAAAGACTGAGTGAGTTTTGGGGAAGTGAAGAGCATAGAACTGGAAATGGAGCAGTTTTAGAACATGACGTGCACAAATGCAGTGAGTTTTTGGGAAAATGTGAGAGACAAGAAATGACACATTTACAGTTTTAGTAGAAAATATGAGTGCTTGCTTGTACAGAATTCACCACCAGTGTTGATTAGGTTTTGCTATGCAGCTGCAAGGGTCTAAGTAATGTAAGTCTGGGATTTTTCCCACCAATTTAGTAATTAAAATTATCTTACAATATGGTTAAAAAAATGTTCATTGAGGTTTTAGTCATTAATAAATTAAATATTCAAGAAATCCCATATAAAGGGATAATTGTAGATCTTCATTAAATGGTTCTTCATCAAAGAATTCTGAAAATTTTCCACAAAAAAAAAAAAAACCCAACAAAAAAAGCAGCACTATTTTTTGAGCTGCAAATCAGCATATTAGAATGATTTCTGAAGGATCATGTGACATTGAAGACTTGAGTAATCATGCTGGAAATTCAGCTTTTCCATTACAAGAATAAATTACATTTTAAAATATATTCAAACAGAAATCAGTTAATTTAAATTGTCGTGATATTTCACAATATTACCGTTTTATTCATTTATTTATTCATGTAGATCAAATAAATGCAACCTTGGTGAGCTTAATAGTTCTTTCAAAAACATAAAAAAAATCTTCAAATGTTTGAATTAGTGTATTTATTAATTATAAATAATTAAATAATTATAAACATTTAGTTTTTATTATAAAATTAAAGGATTAATAAAAATGAACACATTTTTAATGTTTTATTAAAATCCTTGATTATTAGTACTGATGTCAAGATAAATTTATTGAAAAGATTTGTATTTGTATTTATTATTTCAATACACATTTCAATACAACCAAGGTTGCCCAAAGTGCTGTACAACAAAAGAAAATAAAACAGTGACAATGGGCATAAACATAAAACAAACATAACATAAAACAAGAAGACATAAAACAAATACGCACCTAAAAATTAATCACCTGAGGAATTAAAAGCCATAGTTAATAAATGAGCTTTTACCAAAGATTTCAAACTAGAAATGGTCTGACCGGATCATTTTGTGATTGAGAGAATATATTATTATAGAATAGAATATTTTGAGAATTATCCAAAACAAAGTACGAGCAAAAATAATAGCAATGCATGCCTTAGCAAGTGGCACTAAATATAGAGAGCGAGAGAACACATACAGTAAAAGAGAAGAAAGAAAGGAGACAGAGAGAAAGAGGCACACAGAGAATGTGAGAGAAAGATATGCGCCAGCGCCCATTATGTTCGCCAGTAAGTCCAGGGAAAATAAACAGCTTCATTAGCACGCCCTTTATAGAATTTCTCTCTCTCCCTCTCCCACACATAGCGTGTGAGCGCCTCGTCTGAAGCACAAACTATCCAAACATAAGACGTCAGTCAGAAGCCAGCTCAGTGCTCATTAATACATCAGAATGTTCCAGACCCCTCCACGCCTCAGCGCCGGCCCGCCAAACCCTTACCTGAGACCCCTCAAGTATGACCTCACCACTGGAACACAAACACTGAACCCAAAACAGTCCAAAAATACCATGTCACACCAGATCATCAGATTACTGGCAGATTTATCTTGAAAGGGGGAGTGATATCTTACATTTCATTTTGATGGTGTGGTATGTAAACAGACAGAGCGCTTTGTAATAGATTAAGGATATGTTCAAACTGTGGAACAATATGGTCGTCTAGTGGTTTTTGCCCCTGCTGGTAGATTTCGCAACTACACCAACTGGCTGCAAAAGAGCATCTTCAAAAAAATAAATAAATACAATTAAAAATAAAAATAAATAAATAAAAAATAATTTATTTTAAAATAAATATATTTAAAATTGTTTATTTATTTATTCCAAATTTTCAACTAGGTCTCTCCCTTAGTGATTTCTGGCCCCAACGCTGACACACATGCCCCATTCAACTCTGCAAGCAAACAAACAAATCCTCAGAGAGTGTGTCGCTCTGTGGCAGCTTGATTTCCCACTCTCGCAGGCATTAGCGAGTCGAGTGGAACCAAATTTGATGGGTCACCCCAATGTCGCACACACACACTCACATGAATACACACACCAGCCTGGACTCTCACACACTGACAGGCCCTATAATTTGGCCTCCCCTTCCATCAGCACAGACAGTGGGGTGTAAGTACTCTATCTCACTGTCAGTGGGCTTGTAAGCACTTCAGTACAGGCCCACTTTTCCCCTCAGTCACAGTTAACACACACACACAGCAATTTAACTAGTCACTTTACTGATCAGCCTGTGGGAAAACACATGCACAAGACCCTGTCCAACAATCTGTCTGTGAATAAAATAAAATAAAACAAAACAAAATAAAATAAATGATTTCTATTTTAAATGAATGCTGTTCTTTTTTAACTTTCTGTTCATCAAAGATTCCCGAAAATTATCATGGTTTTCACACACAAAAAAGTTGCAAAAATTTAACACTGATAATAATAAGAAATGTTTCTTGAAAATAAAATATGAAATAATAATAATAAGAAATTAATTAAACAGTAAAATACTCCAAAAATATTTGTAATAATATTTTATTTAAAATAACATTTTATTCATTTTTAACTACAGGGCAATTAGTTAGATAAGATGTATTGCTTGTTATATTCCTCATTTGTAAGTCACTTTGGATAAATGCATCCGCTAAATGAAGAAATCTAAATGTAAAAATAAAATACATTTTTAAAAATAAACTGAAATGCGTTTATATATATTTTTTAAATAATAATAAAAAATAAAAAAAAACATTAAATGACATGAAAATAAAATGATCGCAACACGTGGACAATTCCAAGCCCTTCACTAGCAAAAAAACTGTCCATTTCATGGTTTTAAACACCTTTAGAAATAAATACAGAATTGGTGAAACATTTACTACACTATACTGAAATATTACTGACATATAAGTTGCTTCTACATTTATGTCGTCACAATACACAGCTGCTTTTGAACAGCCATCAACTGGAAAAAAAAGAAAAAAAATGCTTTTTGGAACAAGATTGTGTAGTTACGGCATCCACCAGCAGGGGCTCACAGGGCCAAACTAACCAGCCAGACCTTGACCCCTTGCTACATATACCCATTCCCCTTTCAATTAGTTATTTATCAGTTTCGTATAGAGTAGTGCTTCTTTCTTGTGTCACAGTAAATAAGAAATATGTGCCCGCATCTAAGCCTTTCTCTCTTTACCTTCAATTACCATCAGTTAAAACGTTCCAGAATGAATGCATATTTGTGTGTGTAGTATTATGGCAGCAAATCCATGCCGTGATTCCCAAACCCACACCATTAAGACTTCCCTCAGGCCACTTTGCTCATGAATAGGGTGAGACGGAGAGAAGGGAGGGAGAAAAAAAAAGAAACGGATTAAGGTCGAGATCAGGATGCCGGCCAAATTGCCTGAAACGCATTTCAAGATCTGACAGAGCCTACAGGCTTGAGCTGGGCATGTAGAAAAGATCAGCAGAATGGAAGGAGCAGTGGACGTCCCATGACAGGGAGCTTGTGCGTGATGGAGGGGTCACGGCGTTACACGGTCGTCATCATTATCTTCCCCGGCATCAGCATGTTGCCTAAGAGTCTGTGTAATTATGAGAGCATGCAGGCCTGATGGCCCGTCGTGGCCTGTTAGAAAAGCCTGAGTAAGCCGGATCAGGACAACATGCGAGCAAACACACACCTACAGCAGATGGAGACAAGAGGAGAACAACAGAGCAAGCGCTTCATGGAAGTCATACGGGTTTGGAACAACATAAAGGTGAGTAAATGATGAAGAGGTCTTATTTTAGGGTGAACTATCCCTTTAAGAGACAAACGAGGAAGTTCTTTTTGTTCTCGAATAAAACATGCATAGAAATTTCAACAATCAGTCTGTGTAAAAATAAGAATAGGTGTAATGCAGGTGCATAACACTTTTCTGTAAAAACATACTGCAGATTTGATCTCTTTTTTGTCTGATGTTTTAATGACGCTACACCTGTTTGAGAGAATCTTCAGTTCACAGCAAGTTTCGAGAGGAACCACTCGTGCAAAACAGTTATTCCACAGGCTCGTATGATCCACTTACTACATAGTAAGTACAGAGAGAGAGAGAGAAAGAAAGATAGAAAGATGGAAAAGAGGAGGAGAGGGAGAGAAAAATCGATGAGGCGCTACTTTTGAGCTTTAAACCTGGATATCAATACATGCACGGCTCCTTTTCAAGGCTGAATGCATTATCAGAAGGCTGGCTAAGACTGTAGCAATATTCCTGACTTTAGAGTGCACAATATCACCTCATTCTCACTCTCTGCCTTTCATTTCTCAGAAGAAGCTTTTTCTTTTTCAAAATGGCTTTTTAAAGGGATATTTCACCCAAAAATGAAATTTCAGTCAATTTACTCTCACCTGTGTTGCTCCAAACCTGTATGCCTTTCATGGAACACAAAAAGAGAAGGTTTAGAGCAGGGGTGTCAAACAGAGCTTTGTTCCAACCCTGCTCCAACACTCAAACCATGTAGTTTTCAAATAAGCCTGAAGGACTTGATTAGCTGGATCAGGTATGTTTAATTAGGGTTGCATCTAAACTCTGCAGGGCTCCGGCCCTCCAGGAACTGAGTTTGACACCCCTGGTTTAGAGAATGTTCACACTGATTTTTTCTATACAGTGGATGGGGACCAAAATGGTCCACATTACTTGTACACTATAGTTTAAGTCTTATAGAGCCATAACATTGTTTTATGTTGGAAAAACAATTCAATTTAAAGGAATTGTTCACCCAAAAATGAACATTTTGTCATCATTTACTCACCCTCATGTCGTTCCAGACCTGTATAAGTTTCTTTCTTATGTTGAACACAAAAGAAGGTATTTTGAAGAATTCTGAAGAACCAAACAGTTGTTGGTCCCTATTGACCTCCATAGTAAGGAAAGAAATACTATTGAAGTCAATGGGGAACATCAACTGTTTGATTACCAGCATTCCTCAAAATATTAACTCGTACAGGTTTGGAACGACATGAGGGTGAGTAAATGATGAATTGTGCATGAACAAGTTAACGCACAAGTTAACGTCAAAATTGTCATTTTTGGGTGAACTATCCCTTAAAGGCTTTACTCTCCTTGTGTGTTAATATGGGGCATAGCAATATCTACTTTAATTTGCGACTGAGTCATTCTTTTGAGTAGAATCTTTTTGAAGCATCATTTGATTGTCTGAGTCATTCTTGAGTTCAACTCACTAAAATTACTGAGTACAGTCTTCTGAATTTCTTCTTTTGTGTTTCAAGGAAGAAAGAAAGTCATATGAGATTTATAAGTAAGCAATGACTGTATATTCCTTTTTGAGTGAACTGTTGCCTCAAGCATCAATCTTCTTTACCCATACTGACAGCAAAAATGCCATGTTTGACATTTAAAATACACTATCATTTAAAAGTTTGGGTTCGGGAAGATTTTTTCCATTCTATTTTGAAATAAATAAATATTTGTATTCAATTAAATTCAATTAAATTACATGACAAGAAAAGTGACAGTTAAAGACATTTGTAATATTACAAAATATTTCTATTTCAAATAAATGCTGTTCTTCTGAACTTTATACAGATCCCCCAAAAAGTATCACAGTTTCCACAAAAATATTAAGCAGCACATCTGTTTTTAACATTGATAATAATAAGCACCAAATCATCATAACAGAATGATTTCTGAAGGATCATGTGACCCTGAAGACTGGAGTCATGGCTGCTGAAAATTCAGCTTTGCATCGCAGGAATAAGTTACACTTTAAAATATATTCAAATAGAAAACAGTTATCTTAAACTGTAATAATATTTCACAATATTACTGTTTTGATTAAATAAATGCAGAATAAACTTCTTTCAAAAACACTTACAAATCTTACTAACCCCAAGTTTTGGAATGGTAGTCTATATTAATATAGTGTACATTATTCTATATTCAATCAGACGAATGAGATTTCAGTGTGGACGAGGCCAGGAAAACGCTACAGAAATAGAAGCCAAGTGACTGAAAAAAAGTAACAACTCAGATTTACATGGAAGACATTTTTATCACTTGTCGCTTTGTCGTGTCGCACCGGGTTAAGACACGGTGTAAAGGTAAAGACGAAACTGAGTTGGCCAGGAGTCTGTTAGTACCGAAAAGAGAGAGCGAGACTTTAAAAGAGAGAGAGAGGTATAGATGAAGTCATCCATCATCCCTCTGTCTTTGGGTCTGACACCGAGCCGCACGCTACACCCCACAATTCACACAGCAACTGCCAGAGTTGCAGGCTGCCCTCTCCAATCTCTCTCTTCCTGTTCTCTCTCTGTCTTGTCAGTTGCTTTTACGCCCCCCCCCCCAAGCCCTCTGCCTATGCCTCCTTCAAACAGAAAACAGACAGATGCACACACACACCTGCATCCTACAGGAATCGCATATTCTCTTTCTCTCTCATCCACCCTAACCTCTCCAGCTCAGTTTCTGTTGCCTTTGCTCGCCTTTTCTCTCTCTAAGGGAAACAAGAACGCTCCGCAACAGCAGGGGAACAAACACCAAGCACATTACTGAGGAAAATACCCTGAGCTTTGCAAAACTACACCATTAAACAACACTGTTGTTTACACATTTGGGTGAGCGTCTGTCGTTGTTAAAGGTGACAGAATTTACTTTCTTAATAAACATCTCTGGTTTTCTTGAGTATGACTGCTGAGTGTTTGATACTTTAAAGGAATATTCTGAGTTCAATATAAGTTAAGCTCAATCAGCATAATGCTGATGACCATGGGAAGTCATTTTGAATTATTTCCCACCATTTTCCTTAAAAATAAGCAAAAATGGAATTACAGTGAGGCACTTGCAGTGGAAGTGAATGGACCAATTTTTGGAGGATATAAAGCAGAAATGTTTTGGTTTTATAAATGCACTTATATTAAATCATCTGCTAAAACTTGTATTATGTGAGGTTTAAATCATTTTTACATTCGTTTTATTGTTTACGACATTATGTTTTCATGGCAACAAAGTTGGATTGGATTGAAATGGTTGGTAAACAAATTTTTCATCTAAAAATCATGTAAACATTCATATGGTTTATGTCTTGCGGCTATACTTATATTGTTATAGTGTATATTCTATCACTTACACTGCCATTCAAAAGGATCAGTAAGATTTTTAATGTTTTTAAGTAAGTTTCTTATGCTCATCTATTTGATGATGCTGTATCTACACTGAACAAAATGATAAACGCAACACTTTTGTTTTTGCCCCCATTTTTCATGAGCTGAACTCAAAGATATAAGACTTTTTCTATGTACACAAAAGGCCTGTTTCTCTTAAATATTGTTCACAAATCTGTCTGAATCTGTGTTAGTGAGCACTTCTCCTTTGCCGAGATAATCCATCCACCTCACAGGTGTGGCATATCAAGATGCTGATTAGACAGCATGATTATTGCACAGGTGGGCCTTAGGCTGGCCACAATAAAAGGCCACTCTAAAATGTTTAGTTTTATCACACAGCACAATGCCACAGATGCCGCAAGTTTTGAGGGAGCGTGCAATTGGCATGCTGACTGCAGGAATGTCCACCAGAGCTGTTGCCTGTGAATTGAATGTTCATTTCTCTACCATAAGCCGTCTCCAAAGGCGTTTCAGAGAATTTGGCAGTACATCCAACCGGCCTCACAACCGCAGACCACGTGTAACCACACCAGCCCAGGACCTCCACATCCAGCATCTTCACCTCCAAGATCGTCTGAGACCAGCCACCCGGACAGCTGCTGCAACAATCGGTTTGCATAACCAAAGAATTTCTGCACAAACTGTCAGAAACCGTCTCAGGGAAGCTCATCTGCATGCTCGTCGTCCTCATCGGGGTCTCGACCTGACTGCAGTTCGTCGTCGTAACCGACTTGAGTGGGCAAATGCTCACATTCGATGGTGTCTGGCACTTTGGAGAGGTGTTCTCTTCACGGATGAATCCCAGTTTTCACTGTACAGGGCAGATGGCAGACAGCGTGTATGGTGTTGTGTGGGTGAGCGGTTTGCTGATGTCAACGTTGTGGATCGAGTGGCCCATGGTGGCGGTGGGGTTATGGTATGGGCAGGCGTATGTTATGGACAGCGAACACAGGTGCATTTTATTGATGGCATTTTGAATGCACAGAGATACCGTGACGAGATCCTGAGGCCCATTGCTGTGTCATTCATCCACGACCATCACCTCATGTTGCAGCATGATAATGCACGGCCCCATGTTGCAAAGATCTGTACACAGTTCCTGGAAGCTGAAAACATCCCAGTTCTTGCATTGCCAGCATACTCGCCGGACATGTCACCCATTGAGCATGTTTGGGATTCTCTGGATCGGCGTATACGCCAGCGTGCTCCAGTTCCTGCCAATATCCAGCAACTTCGCACAGCCATTGAAGAGGAGTGGACCAACATTCCACAGGCCACAATCAACAACCTGATCAACTCTATGCGAAGGAGATGTGTTGCACACCAGATACTGACTGGTTTTCGGACCCCCCAATACAGTAAAACTGCACATTTTAGAGTGGCCTTTTATTGTGGCCAGCCTAAGGCACACCTGTGCAATAATCATGCTAATCAGCATCTTGATATGCCACACCTGTGGAGGTGGATGGATTATCTCGACAAAGGAGAAGTGCTCACTAACACAGATTTAGACAGATTTGTGAACAATATTTGAGAGAAATAGGCCTTTTGTGTACATAGAAAAAGTCTTAGATCGTTGAGTTCAGCTCATGAAAAATGGGGGCAAAAACAAAAGTGTTGCGTTTATAATTTTGTTCAGTGTATTTGATCAAAAATACAGAAAATATACAGTAGGAGTCATTTTGTGAAATATTATTGCGATTTAAAATAATACTTTCCTATTTTAATATACTTTAAAATAGAATGTATTCCTGTGAAGCAAAGCTGTATTTTCAGCATCATTATTCCAGTCTTCAGTGTCACATGATCCTTGAGAAATCATTCTAATATGCTGATTTATAATCAATGTTGGAAACAGTTGTGCTGCTTAATATTTTTTGCGACCTGTGATACAATTTTCAGGATTCTTTGATAAAATGTTAAAAAGGACGGTATTTATTCAAAATAGAAATTTTGTGTTACAATACACACTACTATTCAAAAGTGTGGGGTCAGTAAATTTGTTCTCTCTTTTTTTTAAAGAAATGAATACTTTTATTCAGCAAGGATGTGTTAAATGGATAAAAAGTGATAGTAAAGTCTTACATTGTAAGAAAAGATTTCTATTTTGAGTAAATGCTTTTTTTTTTTACTTTTTATTCATCAAAGAATCAAAGAAAAAAGTATCACAGGTTGCAAAAAAATATTAAGCAGTTTCAACAGATAATAAATCAGCATATTAGAAGGATCATGTGACATTGAAGACTGGAGTAATGGCTGATGAAAATTCAGCACTGCATCACAAAAATAAATTATATTTAAAGTATATTAAAATAGGAAACCAATATTAGAAACTGCAATAATTTCACAATATTACTTTTTTTGTATTTTTGATCAAATAAATACAGCCTTGATGAGCATAAGAAACTCCATTAACAAAGATTAAAAATCTTACTTATCCCAAACTTTTGAACGGCAGTGTATACTGTAACTTAGATTTCAACTTTTTTATGAAAAGGAGAGACAAGTGGAAATTGATTTTTGTTGTAATCAGCATTATGCCACAAATGCCGTCAATTAAGATAGTAATCAGAACTTTCCTTTAAAAAAAAAACTATCAGCAAAATCTAATAACACATTTGGCCTTTGAAATGATTTTGGAACAAGGCCAAAAAAATAATGCCAACCAATAATATCACAGCGTACTTTTTCCAATCCAGTTTAATGTGTATAGATAAAATCAAGTCCCGCCCTACATCATATCTCAGTAATATTCTCTTTTGCTCTGAAATATATCACGTAATGTAAGTTAAATGTGTTCTAAATGCTGTCTTCAGTATAAATGTTTGTCTCTAGTATATGCAGTACATTCTGCTGCCCTCTGGGAACTGTTTTCCTCAGGCACACCAGGCTTAAATTAAACCTTAATCAACCTATAAATCAGATCCTGTCATATGAAGCTGATGAGCAGAGTGACTCAAAGTGGGGGGACGTGTGCTTCCTCACACGAGAGCTTTGGATCACACTGAGCTTAGGGGTTTAGTATATATCTAAAGCTTGACACAGTGAGTGATACAGGCGTAATTTTGACGTCAAAATCAGCAAATCAGAGCATATTTAATATTTAAAAGGACAGTTCATAAAAAATGAGATTTCTGTCATCATGTACTCACAACAACATATGGGTTTGGAACAACACGAGGGTGAGTAAATGATGACAGAACTGTCATTTTTGGCTGAACTATTCCTTTAATATACAGCTATATGGAGAGGGACTTCAGGGCAATGAGATTTTACTGTGGACAGAACTGTGAAAATAGACAACAAAATGTCAAGTTGATTGTCACTTTATCACTTTGCACCTGGTTAGGACGCAATATTGTTAGAACACACTGTGTTGTTGACACTTGCCTGGTACTCCTGGTGGGGTTTTGAGGAACTTTCCGTTGAAATGTTGAATCACCACGTCACATTTCTCAGTGGACTCCATTCTGTGACAGAAAGAGAAGCGAAGAGAAACACACGGCATGAGGCAATCAGAATTAAAGTCATCGGTCATGACTGCAGTGAAAACACATCGCAAACTGAACAGATTTGGCTTTTTTTATTTAACTTTGCTTTATGGCTATTTCTTCAGACATTTTTTGGCCCTGTGGACTTGTAGAAAATGAACTCTATTAAAACACACTTTTCATATTTTCACTAGTTTAATTGGTCTACTAACAATGTCCAACAGTGGATATACATTCATCACAGGAAATGTTCTGCCTCTTTTTTCAGAATCAACAAATGCAATTTCCAGCATATTTAAAATAATGTGTTTTAATTAGGTTTGATAACATTATGCAGTTGAAATGAAATGGTTGATTGCTTTATGAGGCTAATCTCATAGCTAGCATTTTATGCATAATAACTACGCAGTTAAATAATATTTTAATGCTTTTGAATAAACTGATAAATGTACAGCAACAACATGATTAGAAATTATGCAAAATAACATTATGTTCACAAGTGATATTTAACTTGATTTTTCTATATGTCTCATATTTCATATCAACCTGCCCTTCACTGACATGTCTAGTCTCTTTGGTTAACAAGTACTTTTGACAAAACTATACAAGGGCCAAAATTATGACGGATGGCAAAAAATAAAAAAATAAAATAAATAAATTATATATATATATATATATATATATATATATATTATGCTTATTTCACTATTATATAAATTATATATTACTTTAAATCAAGAATTCATAATTTTATACAGGATCTTTTTCTATTATGATTGAAATTCTGTGTCTAGGTTCAAGGGTAAACCAATTAAAATTTAATAAACTGATACATAAATCTAATTTAAAAAGAGGCAAAATAATTGATGAAGACATGACAAAAAAGTTCCCAGTTTGAATGTGATCTTCATATACCAAAAATAAGCTGAAATCTATTAGTTTTAACCTCTGGGACACTAAAGTTCCTGTAATTGAAGAAACATCCTTATATGTTAATTTAGAGAATGAGAGGAAAGAGGAAGAGAGAGCGTAAGAGGGAAAATAAAGAGCGGCAGGGGTGTTATATAGTGTTTGTTTCGGGCTGCTGGGAGTCTTGATTTAGTCTATGCTCTCTGGAGTGGCTCCTCTCCTCTGTGCGGCCCCATTCAGCTCTGCTCACCCAATCATGGCTGAACGGCTAATTGCCTGGCTGGCACACTCATACACACACACACACACACACACACACACACACATACACACACACAGCCTCTGCTGAGATCTCTTACACAGCCAGTGACCCTGAAATCCAGCCAACCCACCCCACACGCGCCACACAGGAGAGGGGGGAGAAAAGCAAGAAAAGAAAGAAACTAAGGGATGTTTTTATAGGTGCCCTCCTGAACAAATGCTCCGGCTAGTCTTGCATGGGCCAAAGAGAGTGTCGGATGTCAAGGTTACCTGGCGAAGCCGACCCCTCGGCTGACCCCGTTGGCATCTCTGAGTATCCGTGTGGAGATGACATGTCCGAAGGGCTTCAGCATGTTCTCCAGCTCTTGTTCATCCATTGAAACCGGGAGGTTAGAGATGTACAAGTTAGTGGGGTCCTGCTCCTGTTGCTGTGAAGAGAACACACACAGCTGAACATTAGAAATGTCAATCATCATGTAGTCACACACATTCAGACTTCAAATGATCTGCATAAACTCTGGTTGCAAAAGACGGCCCATTTAGACGGGACGTGGTTTTCTGAGCGATACAGAAATTGACCAAGAGTCAAGGTACAGGTGAGGATACCTTGTTTACAAAGTGCCTCAGACAAAACTTTTGAATGTCTTTCTGAGATTACAACCGTCCTAGGGGTATTTTGGTCTGATCTTCCATGCTGCGACATGAGAAACCCAGGATGGAGAGGAGACTGAAAGCGTGAGCTGTTAAAGCTGAAAGCTGTGTAAATGAAGACTACGAAATGCTGGAGGGCCTTAGCTGGGTACATCTCTACCTGTCTCTCAATCACGCACTGGTGGAATCCATTGTTGTGTTGATGGCCTCTTCTAGAGACACTGTGAGGCTGGCTAATGGGGGTCTGAGAGGATAGAGCACACGATACAGACACTGCATGCCGGTTGTTGAAGGAGTTTAGATGTGTGTGTGTGTGTGTGTGTGTGCAAAAACCAAAATGAACAGCATTAAAGCATTTGAACACTAAGAGAACATACAGCATCTGTCTCTTTGAAGCCCAGGCTAAAATGCACAGATGAAATCGTACACTGTAAAAAATTTTAAAAAATTGTTCATTTTCTATGACCAAGAAATGTAATTTTTATAAAATCTCAAATCACGTTTGATAACATTCTGTAGTGGGAATGACATGCGAAACATTTCTGGAACAAAACTGAAAACCTTTGCAAATAAAAACAGAAAAAAATCTGAAAAACACCATTTTTGCACAAATTTACCAAATTAAAGCTTGAAATAAAACAATAAAAATGTAACGTCTTATATTTTATCACAAACTTGCAAAACATTTGATATATTATTTCAATATATTTTGATATAATTTTATATATATCATTTGAGTTATCATGTTACAAAAGATATCTACTTGAAATAAATGCTATTCTTTTATTATTGTAAACACATTGTTTTATTACTGTTCTTTTATTACAGTACAATAAATGCTATTTAGTTTCTACAAAAATATTACGCAGTTTTAACTGTTTTTAACACTGATAATAATAAACATTTTTGGAGGCACCAAATCAGCATATTCAAATGTTTTCTGAAGGATCATGTGACAATGAAGACTGGAGTAATGATGCTGAAAATTCAGCTTTGCATTACAGGAATAAATTACATTCTGAAATATATTAAAATAGAAGAGATTCAGTTCTCTTAAATTGTAATCTTACACTCACTATTCAGTGTTACCATTTTAGATCAAATAAATGCAGCCTTAGTAAGCATAAGACACAAACATAAAACTAATCTTCCTGATTTTTTTTGTGAACATTTAAACAAAAATGTTTGTAATTTATAAATAATTTATTATTAGTATCTAACATGTATTTAAAAAACACAAGCAAACATTCTTTGACCAAAACATCTAAGGTGTAGTATCCACTGCATAGGATGGGCTGTGAATTTATAACAGCAACAGAGTGAGAGAGAAAGAAGTGAAAACAGAAAGTGTTAGTGGGCTAGCTGAGAATGACGCCGACCTGCTGGTGAGTTAAGGAGTTATCTGACATGTGTGCGTGTGTGCAAATATTCCATTTGTGATGTGTGAGGCCCAACCCTGCAGGAGACCATCACTCTTTTATTAAGTGAAAGCGATTAAAAGAGCAACTGCAGTTGCTTTATGATATCTCCTCACACACCAGATGTTCTCTACTCTCTCATTCACTGGCTGAGATCCAAATGGGTTATTGAACACCCCACGCAAGTGGCGAAATCATCAAACGCAGTTTGTAAGGGTGTTCTTACAGCTGCCTAAAATGACCGCTATATAAAACTGGTTTTAAACTAAATAAAAAAACTGCAAAATATGTTAATAAGAAATAATAAAAACTTCTTAAAATATTTAATCATGGAAAGTGTAAACAAACAACAGCATATAAAGCCCTATTCAAAAGGTAATTGTTTCTCAGGGTGACATCCATAAAAGAACAATTTGTAAGGCTCCTCTGTGATAAAACTCATGCATTTGGATGACTATCATGCAGGGGACGGTTACAGAAGTGCCAATGTGATCTCATTAGTATTTGTATGAAAGCGTACACTTAGGTTTTTAACATTTAGATGTATTTGAAATCCAACCTGATCTCATGACGAAAATGTACCTGAGGGAACTTTTTCGCAAGACGCAGAAATACGTACCGCTATATACATTTTGTGACATATTCAATGTGAAATGTCCACTGGGTGGCGCTAAAAGAGTGTTTGTTTTTTTCCTCCGGAACAGATGAACATACATATGGTACGTTTTATGTAACGTTGGTTTTGTACATGTCATCAGCTCCGTGACGTTTTAAAATAAGGTACCATCTGCACTACACCTAAACCTACCCCATAGTATGAACAAAAGCGAATGTGACGTAAAAACGCAATCTCACGCATGCAGTTTTAGCTTGTTTTTCGATCTCTCATCTTTCAGCTCTTTCATCAAGAGTCATGTTTTTGACGGGACTTGTACCCAAGGATTCCGCATCCAATTCCGTACCCAAGGATTCAAAGTCCAATTCCGTGCCGGCTGAGCTCCCGAGCAAGCTTGTTACATCTGGAAAGCGAAACATATGGAGCTATAATCATAACTATGTACGAAAACGATTACAAGTGCTCAATGATTGACCACCTCTAGTGTCCATTTCTGTTGGAAACTGCAGTGATATGTACTTACTGGTAAGTATTTCACATCTTGCGAAAAAGTTCCCAGAGGTACGTTTTCGTCATGAGATCAAGACGCTGAAATCATTCATTTGTGACGTGAAAGATTTCTTTCTTCCTTTTTTAAGATAAATTAACACTTCTATACAGCAAGGATGCATTAAATTGATCAAAAGTGAACTTTCTATTTATCAACCAATCCAGAAAAAGAAAAATATTAAGCAACTGTTTTTTACATTGATAATGAAAAATGTTTCTTGAGCACAAAATCAGCATATTAGAATGATTTCTGAAGGATCATGTGACACTGAAGACTGGAGTACTGTATTTTTTACTGTATTTAGGGCCTAAATTTCAATGGTAGTGTGTGTGAAAAAATGCAAAAACAACAACAACAAACACCTATGAATATTACAGTCCCTGTTAAAATGACAAAACCTAAGAAACAGCCTATAATTTTCTACTGGGAAAAAAATATTGCCATTTCCATTTCAATTGGCAATAAAATCACAGATTAACACCAGTACATGTTGAAATTACCTCCCATCTCTATGTAAAACACTTACAGTTTAATTAAGGTTCAAAACTGAATGTAAGTTGAATCCTAAAAACAAGTTTAATCTGGAAATACCTTCAGCGCTGCCACTTTAAAGGGGCTACACGCTTCCCAGAGGGCGAGGGGTTAACATTTCAAATTGGACTCCACCCTCATTCTCAGCCTGAAACATCTATTTAATTGTATTAGAGAGTCAAAGCCTCAGAAATACAAAAGAATAAGAGCTCAGTGAAAATATCTCATAAATGTGTCACTCTCGTCAAAGCTGAGAGCTGGGAAAGAGTGACAGGCAGGGGGATTACGTCTGTGATGTGGATGGGAAAATACATTTGGAATCTCAATATAAAGACGAAGGGCTGATTTTCTAAAGGACGGACGTGGTGAGATGTATGAATGATTTATGAATATGAAATGAAAACACCGGCCCTTCCTTCAGGGCCCTGAACAAGACTGAAAGTAGAGCTGGGTGTGTGTGTGTGATATATACCTTCAAGTATCAGTAAGCTTCCAAAATGATTCAGTGTGGAGGACAAGGCCATGTTTTTGTTCCTCGGGTTCTGTTTTGAAACGTTAGATGAACATATGTATGTGGGTCTTCGTCATAACCTGAGGACACAATGTCTCCAGCACTCTCGTTCTCTCTATGTAAGCTCTAATGCCTTTCACCTTACAGTATATGAAAAGTGGTTTGGTCTAGGTCATGGTGAAGACAGCTACTGAATTGATCAAATTATGCTCTTCAGAGTCTGCATTTGAAATCCAAAAGGAGACCATTTACTGGTTATGGATGATAGGCAAAAAAACAAATTAAATACAGGAAAAGACATACCGTAAAAATGTCTATTCATTCAAGTTACTTATTCAGTTATGAGTAACTCATCAGTGCAGCACAATCAGATGTCCACACAGCTTCCTAAACGAATGGGCATTGCCTGCTATAATTACATAATATTAAACTACTTTGTGAAAAATATCTTTTAATGTATATACAGGTGCATCTCAAAAAATTTGAATATCATGAAAAACTTCATTTTTTTGTAACTTATTTCAAAAAGTGAAAGCTCACAGAAGCTCTTACATAAAGTGCTTGTTCCTGGTCTACAGTGTCCAAAAAAATAAACAAAAAGAAAGAAAAAAAGTTTATTGTCACCACAGGGACTAAGTAAAAAGCAGATTTCCGTATGACACAGTGCAACAAACAGCCAGAGTTCGTTCTGTCCTTGCTGCTGCCTTTCCCAGAACTGAGCGATGGGGATTTCAGCAAGCATCTGTGAATGTCATACCAATCCACATCTCACCTAGACCTCTGTGTCTCCTTTCGGACAGCTCTGGCCCCGCTCAAAACGTCACGAAACAGTCAGCACGCTCTGTTTAATTCTCTCTAACAGGAGCTCAACGAAAAACATTCTCACAGCTACTGATGGAGAAACATGCCACTCTTGCTGATGGCTCTATAAATAGTTTTTAAATGCTTAATGAACGTAACATAAATATTTAATAATATCTAAACCGTTTGGAGCCCAGGAGTGTCGTTACGGACTTTATCTGCAGAAGAAGCAAAGTCGAGGGCGGAACCTTTCATGCAAACTAATGCATCTGCATGGACTGTCTATGGTACGTCTGAGGATCTGCCATTGCACGTCTGAGACAGGTGTCCAAGGTTTGTCCGTGCCTTCGACGGTCCACACTCAATATTTCTCGGAATGGTCCGTGTTGCTGAAGCAGCACTTCAGAGTATCAGCATTCCAGAGAGAGGAGAGATTAAACAGAGCTGGGAAGCTCACATGCATTCCCATCGCCTGCATTACAGCCAGAACTAACAGCCCAGCCAATGGGCCTGTGCTCAGCCGATTAGCCCATAGGGACAGAGTGCTCTAGTTGGAGCTCTGCCAGCGAAGGCCAAAGGGAGGGTTGGGAAAGAATAGAAGGCCTAGAAGAACCATTAGGATGTTA
>JAFVLL020027703.1:0-52631 GCA_021397915.2 Tor tambroides
CATCCTTTGTGTCTTTTTAAGATGTAATTGTATTGCCTTGTTTTTTTTTTTTTGCTGACCCTGGCAAGTGTGTGTATATTCTTAAATGTTTTTTTTTTTGTTTTTGTTTTGTATTTTTTTTTTTGTTTTTTGTTTTATGTATAATTGTAAATAAAAAAAAAAATAAAAAAAAAAAAATAGGCTGTGTTTTGATTCACTGATGAAAACCGACTCATAAGAATCATTCGTTCGGGAATCAAATTACACTGTTTGCGCTGTATGATTTGATTTACTAAAGAGAACTGGCTCTTAAGAGTCAGTCCTTCGAGAATCAGTCGTGTTGTATACTTTGATTCACTCAAAAGAACCGGGTCATAAGAGTCATTCGTTCATCGAAGTTTCAATAAGTTTTTCACAGAAAAGTTCAGGAAACACTGTCAAAGTTCTCACGTACTCAAAGGTCAGTTGTTGGTGAATGCACCCTCGGTAAAAAAGGAATCGGTTTAGAATAATAACAGTTCCCAGCATAATCAATGTTAACCTTTTACAGTGTTATACTACAAGGTAGTGTAAATTGCATGTGGAAAAAACATACCTCCTTGTTGTTTTTCTTCCGACCATGACATCTCTTTCTGTGCGGCATGTCTGAGGAATAAGATCACGTACTTTAAAAACACAGCACAGCTTTGCTTTCACCAGAGGTGGGCTTGTGGCACAGTATTTGCTCCTCCTGCGAACTGTGAAAAATCAATCTGTGCCAGAGGCTTTGAGGTAAATCAAACCGTGTGTGCAACTTGCAGAGTGTCAGTATGAATTTGCGTTTGTTTTGAGGCTATGTGTGTGCATGCATGCTCTTGTTCAAACAGTATCTAAGTTTCTTGGGACTTACTTTCGACTTTGTGTACAAATCTCTATGTTTTTATTTAGCATTTTAATGTGTTGCGTATGCATTTTTTTGTGTGTTTTTTAAGCAAACAGTGCCACACCCCCTCAAACGCTTCCTTTTTCTTTTCCTCCCTGTCTTAAAGGAATAGTTCATTACAATGTCATATTCATTTTCTTCCGTGGAAAACAAAGGAGAAATTCTGAAGAAATGCACACTATGTGTTTAAAATGAACGGGAACTAAGGCTTTCAAATCTCAAAAAGGATGCAAACGTTTTCTCTATTTTCTGAAAAATCCAAATGAGTTTGGAATGACATGAAGGCGAGATATGACCGAAATTGGACTGTTTATGTCTGTCTCTTTCTGGTTAGGCTATTGTTTTTCTCAGACACACATACACAAGAAAAAGGAGAAACCCAGACATTATCCCCTCCTCTGTGAAACAGGCTCTGTGTTTTTCACCAGAAGCAACAGATATTGCAGGAAATGTGAAAGATCTCTTGAAAGATCTCCTGCCAGCATTCTTGAGCTCAAGCTGGAGATATTATACACCCAGATCTCGCTCAGAGAAAGCTGCTGGTGAGTCACACAGGTGTGACACAATTTTTCTCGTTCTTCACTTAAAAATGATTTCCCCTCAGTTCACTTCCTGCGACGAGATGATTGATTCATGCTGCATTTTAATCTTCTTTGCCTGTATACTTCAGTTTTGACGGTGTAGAAACAGATTGTTACTCAAAGCTGTCTGCCAGTAAACTGTGTAGTGAAACTAATTAGATAACCTGAAGATAAGAGGAATAAATATATTTTCTTAATTATGATTTAAATGAAATATATTTTATCAGTAGTTTGTTTGTTAGGGTAATTCACTGACTGGTTTTTTCACATGCAGGCTACTGCTACATTTTTGTTCAT
Source organism: Tor tambroides (assembly GCA_021397915.2). Lineage (NCBI taxonomy): Eukaryota > Metazoa > Chordata > Actinopteri > Cypriniformes > Cyprinidae > Tor > Tor tambroides. The sequence continues at coordinate 1,780 of JAFVLL020027703.1, forward strand.
GACTACCCTCTGTTGGCAGCCCCTATTAAAAATTACTGCTTTTATTTTATTTTATTTTATTTTATTTTATTTGTATTTTTTTTTTCTTTTTATTTGTTTGTTGTTTAGGTTGCAGTACCCCATTATGGTGACCATAAAGTCCAAAACAATATAGTTACTGCAATTATTGTTACTACTGCAAAATCGTTTTTTCCCAAAACATTTGTTTGTTTATTATTTATTTATTTATTTATTTATTGTCAGGTTTGTCAAAACGTTACCACAGTTTTATCATAATTGTAATAATAACTATAGCTAATATCTTTTTTTAAAAAATGCTTGCAGAAGTTTACCACTAGATAATTTTGTTTCAGCTGAACCTTTATAAAATAAGTGTTTAATTGTTTGAGAATATGGTTAGAGAAACATATTATCTATAATTAAACATTCTGTGTTGGTGATTTAAACCACATAATAAACAACACATTGCCATAAAATTCCAGCAGGTGGCGAGATTTCCATATTTCTCAGTTCGTTTACTACATTGCAAATTGATGTCATAAAATTAGTGCTGTCAAAAGATTAATCGCGATTAATCGCATCCAAAATAAAAGTTTTTGTTTACATAATATATGTGTGTGTAGTGTGTATATTTATTATGTATATATACACACACATACAATATATATATTGAAAATATTTACATGTACATACATTTATATATTTATATTCTTATATTTTATATTATATATAAATATATTTAATATATAAACATAACATATTTCTCTTAAATATATACATACATGTGTTTGTATTTATATATACATAATAAATATACACAGTATACACACATATATTATGTAAACAAAAACTTTTATTTTGGATGCGATTAATCTTTTGACAGCACTACATAAAATAGATACTATGACCATTTACTATTTACAGTATTCATTGCATTCATCAAAAGACAAAATAATGAAAATAATAAATAATAATGAAATACAATAAAATTTAATCCAAAAATAAAAAAGTCGTCTCTGTGTGCTTCTGTGTATATATATATATATATATATATATATATATATATACATATATACATATATGTACACACACGCACACACACCTGATTTACACTATTTAGACTATACACTATATAACAAAATAATACAATAATTGTGCACAGAAATATTGTTCACTGGACAACTCATTTCTATAAAGAGGCCATTAAACCATGTATCTAATAATTTAATATTGCGTGCATGAGGTAGGTTGATGAAGTAATGGCCACTTCTTCCACCTTTTTATTTACATCATCGCTCTATTGGTTTTCATTTCCCAGCAATCTATAATGTAATCAGTAATGGCAGCAGCCAGGAAGGCAGTGTGACTCATTCTTCACAGAACACCCTGAGGAGAAGTGAAGCCCCATCCACACTAAAACCTGCCATACCGGTAACATCCAGAGTGGAGCCCTCATGTTTGCAGGAACCTCTAAACGTTTGATAATTGCAGACACCCTGTGACAGTGATAACATTCAACCACACAAAGGCACTAGCAGCTGAGGCTTTGCTGACCATTTGGATGAGTGTGTGTCTTTATCTGTGTGGGGATGAAGGTCCTCCACCTCAGATAAGACAGAAGGGACACAATCATTTAAAGGAGGCCGCTGGCTCAACTCTTTTTAATTCATTCAGTTCTCAAGGCACCGCTGTAGTATCTATTGACCTGTAGTTCATGAAATCAACTATTTGTTTTGTGTCCACGTCAGTAGCTGAGAGTATTGATTTACTAAAACCAATTAAATGAACAAGTCTTTCATTCTGCAGAGTCCTATACGTTTATGTGATGTCTTCACTTAAATGTCTTCACAACCAGTGAAATGCTATTTAAATGACAATGAATGTTGAGCAGTTTATCTGACATACATTGTTTTATGTCAAACTGAGTGACAAATTTGCATTGTTGCTATTGTTAAAAGTTTTAAAAAAGTTAATTAAAAAAAATATATATATATATAATTTGATAAGTAAAACTGCTAAAACTATGAAATAAAAATAAAATAAGCTAAACAAAAATATATAGAAAAAGATAATAGTAAAATTAAAAAGGCACATAAAAATGACTGAAGCGTAAACTAAAACTAAAAAATACTGGAAAATCTAAAAATAAAAAAGAGCTAAAAATATGAATAAATACTAAAATAGTACATAAATTATACTCTAATAACACTGCAAATTTGTTGGGGTATGGAAACCTGAAAATTGTAACATCTAAATTAACTATTTTGAATTTTTATTGGTTAAATCAGGTAACAATTGCAGGATACCATTTTTTTTTTTTTTTACAGTGTAGGGATTTTTTCCTGGTATTTTAAAGCAATTAACCTGAAGTGTAATGGACTTAGTGTATTTAGGGCTCACTGGATGCGGCAATAGAAACAATGGTAGTCAGGAAGAGCTCAAATGATCTTACAGTTAAGATTCATCATTGTGGTGTACGGGAGTCTATGGGTGTTACAGGAAGAACTCATGAGACTTTACCATCATTTGAATCAGCTTTCCTGATGTTGTTTTCTGTAGAATATTGACGGGGCCTCTGTCATTACAGAATTCCGTGAATGCAATATTAAAATCTTCTTGCTATTTTCCAAAATAAAAGGAAGACATCAAATGTCTTTTCCTAGCTGAAATACAGATTACAAAAGTTTAAGGTCTCCAAAGTTTTTTGTGCTTACAAGGAAGGCTTGATTGACTTTCAGGTAAAACCCAACAAAGCTACAAACAGTTTCTATTACTGAAAATATGTTTGCACTATCATTTTGCAAAATAGGTTACTGGAGAGTTTGTGTTAAAAATTTTCCCATTTTTATTCTGTCATGCTCACGGGAAGAGTGTCACTTTCCTCTCTCCTTGTTTTGAAAGGTCATGCATGACGTTGAGAGATGTGACGGGCTCACGAATGTCACTGTTTTCGGCTCCAGGAGCAATTAGCCTTTAGGTTAATGCAGCCGTGTGATGGTTTGAGCTATAGAGATATCTCAGATGTTCAGCTGACCTTCTGTCAGCACAGCAGATAAGAAGACTGGGGAAAAACTAGTCTAAAGTACTAAAGTTCATTCTCAGATGAACTGATATATATATATATATTTCACTGCACTCTTAAAAATAAAGGTTTCAGTAGGGGACCGTTTTTAAGAAAACAGTTTTTTTCTTAGAGTGAAAAACATTTAAAAAAAATAAAAAAACAAAACTTTTTCCACTATGAAGAACCCATTGTTGAATGGAAAGATTTCACTGATGTTAAGAAGTTCTTCATGGAACCGAAGTGAACCTTTATTTTTAAGAGTGTAGCAGTGCTTGTTTTGACCGTTACAACATGTTTTGCTGTTATTCCAGTGTAAAGAGCACCACATTTTAAAGATGGCATGTCAATTAAACAATTTAGTTTCAAAATAAGCAGTTCAGTTCATGATAAAAAAAAAAAACTCTCAGAACACCTTAGCAGCTGCATCAAAATTTTCTAGTCTTGTGGCAGTTATTTTATTTTATTTTTTTAATTTTTGTTAAAATGTTAAAATTGTTACATAAAAAATATAGATATTTTTATCATTAAAAAAGACTGCTGAATTCTGGACTTTTCTGTGATCTGAAACATAAATTAGCATTTTTGTTATTAATATAAATTATACAAAAACATTCAAATATATTTATAAAATGTTATATTTTCTATAAATAAATAAATAATATATATATATATTGTTTTGGACTGTAAAATAACTTTTCTGTGATCTGAAAACTAAATGAGCATTTTTGTTAAATTATATAAAAATATTTAAATATATTTACAAAATGTCATTTTATAAATATAAAATGGAAAAAAATTATATAATGAAAAAATGTTAATGTAAAATATTTTTAATGTTAAAAATATAGATTTAACGAAATGTTAATTAAAAAAAAAAAACTGCTGAATTATTCTGGACTGCAAAATAACTCTTCTGTGACCTGAAAACTAAATTAGCATTTTTGTTATTAACATAAATTATATAAAAAACTAAAATATATGTGTAAAATGTGTGTGTGTGTGTGTATATATATATATATATATATATATATATATATATATATTATATATTATATATTATATATGTATGTATATATATATATATATATATATATATATATATTATATATGTATGTATGTATGTATGTATGTGTGTGTGTGTGTGTGTGTGTGTGTGTGTGTGTGTGTGTGTGTGTGTGACTTTAATGGACAATTGTTAAAACTCTTCTCTTTTTCATTGCCTTTTTTTTCCATGCATGCACATGAACTTTGCATGTTCCTTTTAATTGGCTCCTTTGGTCATTATTTGCCATAGAAACAAGCAGTTCTACTCAACCTTAGGGAGCCCTGTGCCTTTGAGATCTGTTGGCTAGCCCTCACTCTGCCTGTATAGAAACTTCCAGGCTACTAAACAGAAACCTAATTACCGGCACAGGCCACACCAGGCTATTGCAGCTATATCAACAATGGAGGGTATCATGAAACACTGTTTTTCAGGATGTTGACTCACTGTGATTTATGGGAAAAATATTGGTATGCTTATGTACAGATGATAAAGACTGAAGTCCATATCGGCAAGTGATATGTTGATCATTTGTCCAGGGGCTTGTGAATGGACTATAGGCCTAAAATGTGCAGTTTGTCTCCTTTGTGTTTTATGTAAAGCTTATATCCAGTGTTGTCATCTTGTGCAATAAATCCGGCCGTTGGTCGTTGTTGCATGGTTATATGATCAGATTAATTTCCTCCAATATTTGTGTCACTGATATGACACTGAGCACTGACAGCAAGATAGAGGAAGAGAGATAGCGAAGGAGAGAAAGGTTTCCATGACAACTACACATCCTTGACAAATGACAGAGTTTGAGGACAAGAGTAGGCGATAAGAAAAGAATGTGTGTGCATGCATGTGAGGAAGAAGATTAGTATACCTGGTCTGAGTCAGAACAACATGACTCAGACGACTGCTGGCGAGAACTGCTGTTTTATAAACCTTTTATTACGTAGCCTACATCAATGTATCAACCGTTTAAAATAAATAAATAAATAAATAAAAACCACCACCAACAACAACAATAATAACTAACAATAATAAGCAGTTTTTTATTATTTTTTGAAGAAATGTGAGTGAGTTTGGCTGTGCAAAAGTCATCGCCATTATACTTGGGTGTTTTATCTTAAGGTTGTTAGGGTGTTCTACGTGGTTGCTATGTGATTTCTTAAAAAGAGCCGACCCTAGGATATTAGGTTATTTTCATCCCTAGATAAAGCTAGGCGGCGCTCTTTCAATGCAAATCTATTGGACCTTTTTGCCTATTTTATTGTCACAGACATGGAAGAGACGCCGATTCATCGTCGATTCAGTTCGTTCTCTGGGCAACTAGGTGAATCGTAAGCCCCAATTTGCTTTGAAAATTAATAACGTAACTCTCATCAGTCATCGCCAAACTGCAGTAATTCACGTTCTTACTGCAAACTGTGAGAAACGACGATTCAGATCAGAAAGAAATGAACCGACTCAAAAGAGCCATTCCCGGATCATGCATTGCTTGTTTTGAAACAAGGAATGAATGACTCTTTTGAGTCGGTTCTTTCCAGTCATAATAATCAATTCGTACAGTCTGTACACCGGACAAAAGCCATTCATTCCGGAATTGTGCATTGTTTGTTCTGGTTCTAAGGAGGTGTGTGAGACTAAATGGCTCTTTAGAGTCGGATCTTGAAATGGTTCAACTGAATGGTACAAAGTGAGTGAGTAATCTTTTAGTATCATTGATATACTCTTACAGTTTTTGATAATATTTTGAATTATATTTTACTTTTCTGTTTTCAGTTTTATTTCACAGTTTTAGTAATTTTGTTGTGTTTTTTTGTCGTTTGTATTTTTTAAGTATGTCTATGTAGTTTTTGTTACTTTTTATTCAATTTGTTAAGTTTTAGTTATTATAGTGCTTCAAGTTAAACTAAATAAGTTTAAGCATTTTAAAGTGAGTTTTAGCTTTTTAAATATTTTATTTCAGTTGACGTTTATTTTATTTCAAGTAACAGAAACACTTGAATACGTGCTGCTGTTGACGTAGAACAGAGGAATGCATGTGTATGCGTCGTGGTATTCTCAATAATGACGAGGAGGAGAAGAATTGTTGAAGAAAGTCGATATTTTAGTTTTCTTTGTGCACAAAAAGTATTCTCGTAGCTTCGTAAAATTATGGTTGAACTACTGATGTCACATGGACTATTTTAACAGTGTCTTTACCAAGTTTCTGGGCCTGGGAACTTTTCAGTTGCATTGCTCTTTGTAGAGGGTGAGAAAGCTCTTGGATTTCATCAAAAATATCTTAATTTGTGTTCCGACCCAGCAGGTACAGTACAGCGGGTACTGTACAGGACGTCAATATAACGTCAGATTGACGGTGGACATGACGTCGGACAGACGTTGCACTTTGGTTGAGAATGAAAATCGGGGGGACGTCAGTATTTGACGCCAATTTGACGTTGACTTAACGTTGGATTTTGGTTACACAACCTAAAAACAACAAATATCAGCGTCAGCTGACATCGGTATTGGACATCAGATTAACATTGAATTTTGATCACCCGATGTCGCAACCGAAATTTAACCAAATATCAATGTCTTATGACGTTTTGTGCCTTCTGGGGAAGATGAACAAAGGTCTTACAGATTTGGAACGACATGAGGGTGAGTAATTAATGACAGAATTTTCATTTTTGGGTGAACTTACCCTTTAAATACAAATCTTTACTAACCTGTTCAAACTTTTGAGTAGTTTTTATCTCATTGAGCAACGCCGATTTTCCTGATTATTGAGACTGGTTGCCATAAAACCTTATCAAAAGATGATTACTAATTGGCCAAGCAGATTGCAAAATCCACCTGTCTTTCGTTCTAGATGTCAATTAATTTTACACTTAATTCGTCCACAGCAATTTAAACACTCACACACACTGTTTACATAGTCATCATATCCCCCATGACGTCTACTGACCTGATTCAGAGTGTCCATTGCTCTATCAGACCTTCATTTCCTGTTGCCTCACCCCATCCCCCTCTGCAGGTCATGTTTTACCCCACTTATTGTTCATACACCATTACGTGTTACCACGTCTCTTAATGACAACTCCCAGCTGTTACGGTGACAGCTTAGATGAGATGGCAGTAATCAGATGTGAGAGATTATCTCAATTGGCTGATCTGGTTTTTCCACATTTGATGTGTTTGTATGCATGAGTGTTTGTGCTTGTGCATGTTTGATCAGTGAAGCCTTTTAAGGCTTTTTAATTGCACAGTACATTACCAGGAAAAAGGAGCATTTTGCATGACTGAGTACTTCCGATGCTAAGAAAATCCTTCAAGCCTTTGGTTTGCGCGGTGGCAAAACGCTAAGTTGATACAGTAAAGACAGCTGGTATATTAGCCAAAGGTTTTTTGTAAAATGTGACCCTGGACCACAAAACCACTCTTAAGTGTCAATTTTTCAAAATTGAGATTTATGCATCATCTGAAAGCTGAATAAATAAGCTTTCCATTGATGTATGGTTTGTTAGGAAAATCTGGAATCTGAGGGTGCAAAAAAATCGAAATATTGAGAAAATCGCATTTAAATTTGTCCAAATGAAGTCCTTAGCAATGGATATTACTAAACAAAAAAAAAAGTTTTGATATATTTATGGTAAGAAATTTACTAAATACCTTCATGGAACATGATCTTTACATAATATCCTAATGATTTTTGGCATAAAAGAAAAATCGATAATTTTGACCCATGCAACGTATTTTTGGCTATTGCTACAAATATACCCCAGCAACTTTAGACTGGTTTTGTGGTCCAGAGTCACAAATCACTATTTTCTGGCCAAGTCTTTAAAGAAAGCAACAAACATGCATCTCACTGAACCTTGCTACGTTTCCTCATCTGTTTCCAGGTGCAAAGTCTAACGTGTTCTGCTTAATGCAAACAGGTGTTGCTAGGTGGACGTGGATGACTGCAGCTGCTTCAGCAAATGGACTGTTTGCTCAAATGCCCAACTGATAGGTCTACTCTGAGAAAAGACCTACTGATTTATTTTCATGCAATGTCTGGCTATCTGTTACCATTCCCATTCATCTCAATGGCAGTTGCTTGGCTGACGCATGCACTGTAAAAAAAAGTTGAGCCAACTTAAAATTTTAAGGCAACCAGCTTCAGCAGATTTTTGAGTTTTCCCAACTTGTTGTTTTAAGTTTATACAACAAAAATTTGAGAATCTCCTACAAAAATAAGTTGAGAGAACTCAAAAATCTGCTGAAGCTGGTTGCCTTAAAATTTTAAGTTGGCTCAACTTTTTTTTTTTTTTACAGTGTGGCACCAAAATAACATGCACAGTCCCAGGCCCTAATAGTTCAAAAGAAAAAGAAAATAAAATATTTATAAATATTTAAATATAAAAAAATGTGAACATAAAAATATTCATTAATTCACATTCATATTCAACTACAACTAAATTAATGTGAAAAGAGAATGAAAGGATAGTAAAGTTCAATTTTCTGTTTGTGAGGCAGGTGCACCTGTGAAGCTCTTATGTGCCAGGTATATTATGATTTATCTGTAAGTTTTAGTTTAGTTTTTTTTTTAAAAGGTAGATTTGTTAAAATTGCTTCAGGTTTTGTTGCATTTAAAAATTACGTGCATTTTTTCATTTCAATCCTTGAAGCCAATTGTTTTTTTGTTTTGTTTTTTGTTAACCCTGAAATATGAAATCCAAAGTCTCCAAAGTGAGCATTTGCCCACTCAAGTCGGTTACGACGACGAACTGCAGTCAGGTCGAGACCCCGATGAGGACGACGAATATGCAGATGAGCGTCCCTGAGACGGTTTCTGACAGTTTGTGCAGAAATTCTTTGGTTATGCAAACCGATTGTTGCAGCAGCTGTCCGGGTGGCTGGTCTCAGACAATCTTGGAGGTGAAGATGCTGGATGTGGAGGTCCTGGGCTGGTGTGGCTACACGTGGTCTGTGGTTGTGAGGCCGGTTGGATGTACTGCCAAATTCTCTGAAACGCCTTTGGAGATGGCTTATGGTAGAGAAATGAACATTCAATTCACGGGCAACAGCTCTGGTGGACATTCCTGCAGTCAGCATGCCAGTTGCACGCTCCCTCAAAACTTGTGGCATCTGTGGCATTGCGCTGTGTGATACAACTGCACATTTTAGAGTGGCCTTTTATTGTGGCCAGCCTAAGGCACACCTGTGCAATAATCATGCTGTCTAATCAGCATCTTGATATGCCACACCTGTGAGGTGGATGGATTATCTCGGCAAAGGAGAAGTGCTCACTAACACAGATTTAGACAGATTTGTGAATAATATTTGAGAGAAATAGGCCTTTTGTGTACATAGAAAAAGTCTTAGATCTTTGAGTTCAGCTCATGAAAAATGGGGGCAAAAACAAAAGTGTTGCGTTTATAAATTTGGTCAGTGTATTTACGACAGTGAATTCCACACACATTTAAGTGTAGGGGATTTGTTATTTTAGGAGCTTTAATAAATGTTAAAACTTATTTGCCGTCATGTTGCACCCCACAGACCCATTCCAACATCACAGCTCCTCGTATTTGGTATCATATTCTAGACTGCTAGCTTGCTATTTGTAAACACCTCACCGTTTAGACATTCCTGCGCTTGGAATGCGCAAATACTAGGCCTACACATGAGGCCGCAAATAGTGGAGCCAAACAATATTGTCCATTTAAATTTACCCGAAATTGCTTCAGTCACCTGGACTTGGGTAGGTAAACGGGAAGCAGTTCAGTAATCACAATGTTCTTAATAATGATCATTTTAAATTTGGTTCCTCCTTTTGGCCTTTTTCCGAATATACACCTAAATTCAACTGGCACCGAGATGCACCTGGACAACACAGTCCATTCAGAGACAACAAGAGCAAAAGCTCTCGAGTGACACTCACATCTTCATAAACCCCTTAAAACAAATGGACCTGTGGCTCATGAACAATCTCACACAAAACAAAAGATGCTGACATCAAAAGAGACCGCTGTCTGTCTCGAGGTTCTCGAAACGCACGATTCCAGCCTCTCTCTTTGATAAAAGCACTTGTTTTTGCACGACACTGCGCCTCGTGTTCATCTAGAGTGGACGCGCTTCGATAGATCGCTCTGTCTGGACCATTGTGACACTGACTGAATAAATCGGTGTGAATATTCATGAGGGCTTATGACCCCATCACGAACTTCTTGGTATTCATACACAGGGCCGTAGCTGCTGGGAATAATTCTGGACCACAAAAATCTTCATACAGAATTCATACACTACAATCAATGTATGAATGTATGATGTAATTATTACATCATGCTTTACATCGTAACATGTTGATATTATAGGCTATATATTGCCCGTTCAATAATATTTCTTATTTTTTTAGATTCATTGTTTTAAAATATTTAGTTGTATTAATTTTCTTTTTGCTGTTTACAAAACATATGTGAATTATGAATAGGCTATTATATATTTTAAAAGTACATTAAAATGTAATGTAAATGTATATTTCTTAGCCTGCTCTTTGTTAATGGCGTTTTGCAGTCATGTGACTTCTTGTAAGTATTTTGATGATGTCATGAGTTTATTCCACATTATATTACATAAATATATTTTAGAATATTATTAATATTTGGAAATCATTAGTCTGCCAAATCAAGATCGTTGGCCAACCAACATACAGGAAGCCATTTTGTCATGTGACAAGAAAACCTTCAACAGATTGGACCCCTATAGACCCTCAACAGTCTTAAGGTCAGTATGTTATTAAGAAATATTACTTTTTTTGTTTGTTTTGTTTTTTTTCTGTTCAGGTCAAACAAGTTACCTTTGACAAAAAAAAGTTTTTATTCATGTTTCTTTTTTTGTTTTTCTTTTTATTCATGATTAACTTGTCAACTCGTCAACATGTAAGGTGTGAAAATTATGTATTAATTTTCTGCCATTTATTTATTGGCATAAATGCTATTGAAAAATCTATTAAACATTAATTACATTTACTTAGCTTTATTTTAAACCATATTTTCATTTTTTATGTATGTATGTATTTGTGTTTGTCCTTCCACATACAGTAGCCTATAGCGCTAGATACATGCATACATACATAAAATATATTTACAAACACGTGTTTATCATGTTGTTAGATTTCTGTATTGGAATGCATGTGATTACTATTTAATATGGGTATCGTTTTTGCATATGCAGCTCGTGTTGTGGAGCTGTCCACTGCTGCGGTGCTGAAACATCCTCATGACGCACACAGTTGCGCCAACTATTTAACTATTTCTGAACAGCTGTTCCCTTATTTATTTAGTCCAACTTCGGATATATCTGCTAGTCTAAGGGTAATGAGGCTAATGAGCGATTGATTTGAACAGATGTATATACAACGAGATTATAAAATCTAACCCAATTCTAGGAGGGTTTCGCAAACATTAGTGCGGAATTAACCTTGTATTTATTCTCCCAGATTTCATGTTTTCAACAAAAGCTTCCATTCCTGCTCAAATTCTAAGTGTAAAAATGCTCGTCGGCTATTTATAGAGAAACATTCCCCTCCTCTTCCATGCGTACTTCACCCCGCCCGACTCCCTCGGGACCCGAGCATCCTACCCCAGGTAGAAATTGACGTCAGAGCGGTTCGTAATTTGACGTGTAAACATCCCTTCCCCTTCCACGACTCTCTCATTGGTGGCTCTCCATGCGCGTTCAATTACTCGCTCACACTGCATCAGAATTAACAGGAGAATATAGCGTTTACCAAGGAAACCGAACTGACATTTCTTGTGTTTACATATTCTGTATCTATTTATTAACTTATTTCTATTTAACTGTTTTGTATCCATCGTGATCATCCAGATCATTTTTTAAGTGGTTGTAATTGATTTGAAATGGAAGAAAGATGTCGTCCAATGTTGCTGTGCAGTGTTCTTGCTCTGTTCTGTGCGCTGGTGTCCTCAGCTGTGGACAGACAGTATCTGAACGAATGGGCGGTGGAGATTCCAGGAGGATACGCCAATGCCCGATCCATCGCCAACGAGCTCGAATACGAATTAGTCCGACAGGTAAGTCGGACTAACACTGTGTTTTTCCTCCATATACTAGGATAAAACACTTGTCTCACGCACATCTGGCTCTGCTTTGCATCCGTGTTGAATGAAATTGTATGTTGATGTGGTTGTGTAATGCGTTTATTCATAGCAACACTGTTGCTTTGCCAGTTCATATGTATTCTCTCGACTTGAAAAAACGCGTTTAATCAGTTGCCTTGAACATTTGCTTAGCCATTAAACAGTGAAATGTTTGCTGAGTGATGGTTGAATGTGTTTTGCAACTAGGATACTTATTATTTTTCATGTATCTGTTAGATCTGACATCTGAATCCATCTCGATTTTTTTTCTCTATAAACTCCATAAAGCAGTTCAGTAAATGCAAGTGTAAATAAAAATACAATCTTTAATGCAATTTCTACCTGCTAATTAGATATGTGTCAACTTTCATATGAGTGAACATTCACCTGTTGTGTCGTGTAGTTCTCTTATAAGAATGTTTTATTTCAATGAATAGAAAATTAAGGAAACACAGCTCTAAATTAGCTGACAGACCTATTAATTCTGTTTAAACATTTTTTGTGAAGTAGCTCCAGGCCGACTAGACCAGACAGATGGGAACTGCGTCATTATGACCAGGCTTAATTTAGCTCCAAATATGAACCGATCTCTTCAGTCAGTTCTCTCTCTCATTTGTCTGCAGATTGGGGCGCTGAAAAACCATTATTTATTCAAGCGGCACAGTCATCCTAGCAGGACCAAAAGAAGTGCGGATCATATCACCAAACGTCTGTCGGAAGATGACAGGGTATGGATTTTTTCATAACCCCTTCATTCTGTGTACAGTGCCTAATAATAAAATGTGCATTTTTAAAAAAAAAAAACCCACTGAGATATTAAAATGAAGTAGGTAGGGTTATGTCATGTACTTATTCTGAAATAATAAATCATTCTTAACATATCTGATGTGATGTTGGAGGAAAAGTAAAAGGTAGTTTTGGACTTACCGCTAAATGGTTGTGTATTTGCACCTGTGGCTTCTTCTTTAGGTCTCTTGGGCTGAACAGCAGTATGAGAAACGGAGGGCCAAACGTGCCCCGCTGGGGGCTGAATGTAAGGACTGCTCGGTGGACAAACTCTTCGACGACCCCATGTGGAACCAACAGTGGTATCTGGTGAGTCTCAACGTCTTTACTTTGTCAAAAGTGGCATTTGAATTTCTTTGGATATGCAACATTGATTCCGGAGGTATTTTTTTCCCCCATTCATTTTCCCCATAGATCTTTTTAAAGACATTTTAAACTTTGAACCAACTAAGATAAATAATTTGAATGTCAAAAGGCAAATGCAAGACTATGCATTTCACAAAAAAAAACTGGTGTGGGATTTTCAGAAATTGCTAGTAAATTTCACAAATAATTACAAAGAAATGGCAAGTAACACACTGAATTAAACAGGACATTTGGAAGAAAGTCTGTAGAACAACTGAAAGACTGAAATAGTATTTTCTTGTAAAACATACTCCAATAATCATGTTATTTACAATTTAAAAAATTATTTTACACCTTTTTTATGACTGGATGAACAACTCATCAAATTAAGCATTGTGAATGTCATAAACAAATCAGAAACAATTAAAAAATATTTACTGTAAATTATTCGATAAATGAAAAAAAAAAACATGTTTTTTTTTTCTTTTCAAAATGGTCCAACATTTACAAATGTAAATTTACAAGGCTGGAACAGATTGGAAAACATCAGGCATCACACACTTGCCGACTTTGTAAATAGTTACAGAGAAAATCTAAGTATCATACACTAAAAGACTGACACACTACCAGTCCTTCAGGTCTTTCCGAACACAACAAACTCTCGCTGAAACACGTGCCTCTTTGCTGAAAGACGTGTGACAAATAAAAACATATGTGTTCTAAAATTGGTTTAAAATACCAAACATGTCTGATATCCTCAATTGGTTGGAATCATAGTCTGAATCTAAAAAATCAAAGTCTGAGACACTAATTTATTTACTTGTATATATTACCTTTTCCTAAAAACCTCAATGATCTCAATAGGTTTGACTTGAAAATTAAAATTAAATTAAAATTTCCGAAAGTGAAACCAGTGGACACACAGTATGTGCTCAAATGCGGAGCCCATTATTATCAACAATGGCTTTGTTAGATTTTCCTAAGTGTTGTAAAAGCCATTGCAATAATCCTCTCTGGGATGATGTATTACATTTCCTGTCTATAGGCCTTCATTACTGGGTCAGTTGTCCCTTTGGACCTTTCGCACTATGTGCAGTTGAAGCCCATTGTTTTTAAGCTTTCAGAGCTCATAGTATGGCTAAACAAAAATGAGATTGTAAAGGAGAACCCTCCTTAATCCCAAACAACAGAAGAGCCAATCACACATTAGTACCAATTTACTGAAACACAATGGATTGATGGGTTTGTCTTATGGAAGCCAAGCTCTTAATGCCAGAGAATGGCTTCTGTACAGTCACAGATGGGAAGGATTCAGCTGCCTCTAATATGGATCACAGCTCATGGTTTATATAGTAAGGCACTCTAATCAAATTGAAAACTTCCATTTGCATTTCCGACTGAGGGATTAATTTTTTGGACAAACGTTTTATTCTAAAATGCAATTTAGCGGTGACATGAACCGGCGGTGACCTTTTGTTCTTTTTGCTTCAACAAGTGCGCTGTTTCTAAACCTCTTGATTCGTGTTTGTGTGAGCACTGCCACCTCTTAACCTAACTGCTCATAAAGTTCCTGCCTGGTTTTATTTTAAACTCTGTGTCGCTGAATTTAGCTTATTAGATGATGTCAGCGTCTCTGTTTATTCATATTCAACTCATTAGACTAACATAAATGTGAATATTAGCAAAAATGAAAAAATGAATTGCATTTTAGTGAAAAGGAAAGATATATATATATATATATATATATATATATATATATATAGATAGATATAGATTAGATATATATAGATAGATTATAGATATAGATATAGATAGATAGATAGATAGATATAAATGTGTACATACATTTAACAAGTATATATAATATATGTATTATAATATATAACATACTATCATAAATACATAATTTTTATCAAATTTCATAAAATGTAAAAATAATTACTTAATAATTATTATATAATACATGTATAGAGTTTTATAAAATATATTACTGTGGCTTTAATTAATAGATTTATATTTATATGCATTCTATTATGTCATTTGCATTGCTTCAATGGATGCATAAATTATATCATAGTAGTCTGTTATTTTAATGTTTGCTTCAAATCAAAGTTTATAATATTTTGATCCATCTCGGAGTTGGCTGGTTTGTCTTATAACTCTTTATTGCAACATTTTTTTAAATGAAGAGAAAAATGACTTCATCCAAGGCTTCTGAAAGGTGGGCGGTCGCTGTTGCACTCTTTTGGTCAATATGAGTGATGAGGCATGAAGGCAGGTGGTTAAAAAGGGAAAGAAAGAATGACGTTCAATCTTGTAAGATGAAAGGGTAGATAGAAAAGAAGGATATGGATTTATGGAGGAGAAAGACGGCTCGGTGAATGGATTACATTTCACCAAAGAGGACTGCTGATAATTCAGTTAAAGTGATGACTCATATGCTTCTTTTCTTTCTGTATGAAGAGTGCTGTGTGGTTTTATTCATATTTTATCTGTATGGTACCACTACATTGAACATTTTTAGATGTATCACTGTGTTTGACTGCTTCTCCTTAGAGGCAGTGATCACATTAGATAGTTTATACATCTGTCGATATCTGACATGCCCAGTAAAACTTCTTGAGTCACTTAGATGTGCTATAAAGGTGGTAGATCAGTGATGTGTACGTCAGCTGTGGGCTTTACAGCCCTCTTGAGGCTATGCTGGTCGTGATTGTGCTATGTGGCAGAGCCGCCATGTGCGGTGGGTCGTTTCTTTTACTCCCCCTCCCCCTCCAGTCTTTCTGGAGTCAGACCTCAGCTATGAGTCATGCTTCATGGTAATGTTACTGCAGCGCCTATGCTTAATTCGTGAGCAGATCACAGATCTCCTTCTTCTTTTTTTGTCCTTTTCCTACCACTTTTATGCCTCAGGCAGCTTTGTTACATTGCTAAATACACCATATACAATCATATACGCTCTAGTGGTGTTTTGCTTGTAAACAACTTCTTGAATAATGTGAACAGATCTTTTTAGTGCACAAATCGTTTTCATTGTTTTACATGCACTGATTTGTAAATCCTTTGTGAAGACTTTTAATAGCTTTTTCCAGCCTTCAAAGACTAATTGTAGAATGGAAAAAATAGTCTAGGCTTTATAGGATGAGTGAATACACCCCTTCTCTGATTGAGTAGGTGTTTTAAGTCTGTTCAGTCTGAACTAGATATCTGTGTTGTGAAAAAAAGAAATAATGGGACTTTGTGTGGCATGATTGAAGCTCAAAGTTACAGTAACTTATTTATGCTATTATTGTTTTGTCTATTCTTTCTATAGTTTATCAAGACAGAAGTTATATAAGCTTACTTACCCCATTTACATTAAAAATGCTTGAAATAAATCACAACTGTGTGGAGCGTATAAGCTATAAAATAATAATTATAAGATTAAAAAGTAAAAAAAAGACTTAAGGCTTAGACTTTAAGGCATAATTTCACATTTTCTCACCATTTGGACTTATATGTCATAATTTTGCTACGATATGTCATGATTTGTTGTGTGATAATTCTGACTTTTGATTTCAGAATTTCATTTTGTCTCATACTTCTGACTTCTGAAATTCTGAAAATTTCTGAAAATCATAATCTCACAAGTATGACTTTTATTTCATCATGACTTTTAATCTCATAATTTAATTTGAACTCATACCTCTGACTTCTTAAATTCTGAAAATGTTATGATAATGAATAATCATAATCTCATAAGTATGACTTTGTCATCATGACATTTTGTCATAAATAATGCATTAGTAAATCATTTTTCTTGTTTTGTCATAATTTCAATTTTTTTATCTCATGCTTCTGACTTCTGAATTTCTGAACATTTTCATAATTTTGATTTTATTTCAGAAGTGTGACTTTTGTTTCATAATTCTGAATTTTTATGTGATAAATCATGCTTTGGTGATTTTTTTTTTTTCTCGTGTGGCAGAATTGGACTACCATAAGAAGTTGAACAAATTGAGGACAGTAAAAAAACCTGCTTGTCAGTGGTGCTTAAATACTTTTTGAGTCTCTTTTTAGATATATAGACATACATTTAAAAAGAAAAAACAGTAAGAATTTAACAAATCTGCACGAATGATTAACTGACTCAACCATAATACCCCAAAAGACACTTGCTTGTGACCACTACATATACAACAAGAGTCACTGAATAAATCAGTGAACTAATCTGAACAAGTCATTTGGTTGAACACAATCAAAAGAATCACTTCACTAAAATAAATCCAAATCCTAGTTATCCAATTAAAATAGTTACGTCAATTAGATGGAAAGCCCTTGACTAATACATTTCACACAACTCAGGTTAGCTGCATTTTATATACTAGCCTCTCAACAGAGTATTTCCCATCACTGCACAGCTCTCTGATATTTAATTATCGGTCAATAAGAAGAAATCCCCTCACGGTCTAGTATGGACTGAAAATAGTCTCCACAAACCAAAAGGTCAGTATGGGTGATTACATCGCCTGCTTTCATTTTCAAGCAAACAGCTTTTGTTGGAAGGGTCAGTGGTTGTGTCATACAAAAAGGGCTTTTGTCTTCATGAAGAGGTTGAGAGTACCTGAGAATGGTACTCATGAATATGACACACATATTCACTTAAACTGACTTTCCTCATCCTCTCCTTCCAGCAAGACACCCGGACGTCATCATCCCTGCCCAAACTGGACCTGCACGTGATCCCAGTCTGGAAGAAGGGCATTACGGGCAAAGGAGTGGTCATCACTGTGCTGGATGACGGCCTTGAGTGGAACCACACCGACATTTACCCTAACTATGTAAGTGTGTCATCACTGGCAAAGCCTACTCGACCACCATCCGCTGTTGTTGCCATGCCAACACCGACCCCTCAAGCGTGCAGAGGATTATCCATAGTGACACCTACCACGACTAGAGCAAAGCCATTTGATGAGGACCTCCAGTATGGAAGGTCACAAACAAACAATCCCACCCGCTCATTCAAAGCTATTTAAAAATTCACTCTGAATGTGTGTCATTTACATAAGACTGCAGTGAACCCAGCATCCCTTTTTTGCAATAGAGATGACTCATAAATCACAGGATAACATCAAACATCTGTCTCCTATTAGCATTTGAGTACATTGTAGCATCAGCCGTCACGCTGCTGTTGGCTTGTTTACAAACAGCAGTCTTATGAAAAAGAAAGCCTTAAATTGAGTGGAGACCCGTATATGTCTGATGCTGGCTATGATGTTGCAGTTGACTCACATGTGTGCGCACACACACTTCTCTGAGAAATAAACACAGAAAACTTAATAATAATACATTTTTAATTTGGATAAACTAATTTTTTATTTATCTTTATAAGATAAAAAAACATACTGTAAAAAGTGTTAAACATATAATTTTATTTCTAAAAACATTTTAGAAAAAAGCATATAAATAAATAATCACATAAAATAAAATAAAATAAAATAAAAAATAAAATAGCAATAACAATCAAAACATTAAACATAAATAGCCATTAACTAGCTGTGTTTGGAGTCTAATACATACAGCTTTCTGCATCATGCGTTCTATTTTTTTATGCATTAAGAAACTGTAATTACAGAAATTATTGAGATATTATAGCTGAAATATAGATTTAAAATTTTGCAATAGATTTTATTTTTTTATTTTTTTGTTTTCATTTTAACGTTTTTACAATTAATGTTTATTTAATTTCAGGTAACCAAAAAGGGTTTTTTATGTTTTTCGTTTTAGTTAACTATAATAATTCTGCTGTAAACTTTGTCACATGACCTCGTTACATTTCTACGCTCACACCACTTTGGAATTTCCGTAATTACGAAGTTAACTGACAATGCATTTTATTTGGCAGAATTTATCCCAGCTTTCCCAAAAACCATTTACATTTTGTGCCAGTTCACACAAAACACATTTTTGCATTTAAAAGTGATGGATGCAGAATAATGCAGTTTTAAAATAACTAATTTGATCATTTTAAAAATGTAGTGTCATGTGCAAGACACTACAAAAGACACAAGATATGATTGTGTGTGAAAAAGTAGGGCAGTGGAGTGCAAAAACATGGAATTACAAGTTTTTTGGTTAACAAGACATTTTATGAGAGCTTCTACATTATGAGCGTTTCTAAAGAAAGAATAATTTTTTGAGTCCATGGGTGTGAAGAGTATAAAAAAAGAGCCAGTTACAGTAATTCTGACTCAATGCATAAATCACTGTCCAGTTATGATCCCATGAAAATAACATATTGTGTGTCCTCATTTATTCTTTCTCCTCACTGTAGGATCCTGCTGCTAGCTATGATTTTAACGACAATGATCCCGATCCCTTTCCCAGATACGACTCCACCAATGAAAACAAGTGAGTGAATGAATCTCTATACTCTTTCATTTCTCTAGATGAATGGACAGAAAATCTCAAGAGCGCTGATCCACACTTGAAAAACACAAGGACAGATTTTCCAAAGCCTTTAGCCTTTCAATTATGTTAAGCACCACATACAGCGATAAGGAAACTGATGACTGACTGGAGAATGTTACAAGCCTCGGACTGGCATAGTTCTTTTCTGCCCTCTTTAAAGAGATTAGCAGATTTATTTAACATCATACTAAATCAGTTCAGAGAGAATTAGACCAGACTGCTGTTGCTTTCCATCTTTAAGCTGCTATGAAAGGAGAGCTGACAGTGTCAGTAGGTCTGATCTGAGAAGGTCTGTTCTCCATCAGGGAATGAGTGTAATCCATTCTAATGGTACACACATCTCTCGTGCTGTCTTACATAAGAGAATCAGAACCCATGCACATCTATGTGGCCCAAAATTACAAATATGTCAAGAAAGAAATCAAATCGGCACCAGATATGAGCGTTCAATTGGTTTATAAATTCAATAAAAAATTCAATAAAAAATTATTTTTATATAATTGTTGAAATTTAGTTCTTTAATTAATCAGATTAATCCTATGTTAAATTATTGTGCCAAAGGAAAGCATAAAATGGACATTACAAAAATGAAAGTATTGTTTAATTATATTGTCTTTATACTGTACAGTGCTGGGTAGATAACTTACAAATTGTAATCCATTACTGATTACATATTACATGATGATGAAATTGTACTTAGTAATGTAATTGTAATTAAATACATGACACATTTTAGGCAATATAATCGGACTACATTTGGATTACTTTTGCATTAACATTACATTACACCAGGGTTTGTCAAACTGGGGTTTGTGTAGGAACTGCAGTGGGTTTGTAAATTGAAAAGCAAATAATTAATCAAACCTTAAATTAAAATAACAAAATTAAAATAATAATAATAATAAATATAAAAAAACAACATTTAAAAAAAATATATATATAAATTTAAATATGAACATTATTGTATTTCATCTGCATATTCATATTTTTTGGCTGTAGATTGACATTTTTGGCAGTTGCATTGTTGATTTTCAGTGTCTCACGTCATTAGTGCCTCAGGGAATGTGTTAAATAGAAGTAGTTTACATTGATATACAGGTCAGGGAGTATGTGTAATTGCATTAATTTCTTGTTGCCTTATTTAATAACTAAATCAACATGTTAAATTGACAGTCATGGTGAAAATGAAGCTTTGCAACAGAAAAATAAGTGGTCATGGAAATAGAAACACTCATTATTCTTTCTCCATGTGGTTGTATGTCTCTCTCAGGCTTTGCCAGTGAATGACTCATACTGTGCCAGCTATAGTGCTTCTGTACACACGCACACACACATACACAAACAAACACTCATAATTATGCACACACACTCTCTTGAATAGATACACGCAAGCTCACTTATCCTCTCGCCCGCCCATGTCGGCGTATTCTTTTGTCAGCTGTGCTCAAGGTGGTTTGCTATGATTGTTTGTACGGTGAAGAATGCATCAACAGGTGATGGTTATTATGAAGGAGGGAAACAAATAATCATTAACAGTTTTCAAGATCAAGCACAGCTATAATCATTTTTAGCAAATGACTCCATGCAAAATGTAATGTTATCTAACTGCTATCCATTGTTAGTCTAATCACTGACTTCAGTCTCTGAGTACAATTTTCCTCTTTATTTTATTTTTTTACAGTTATAAGCGGTGAATGAGAAGACTAGCATCATTATTACTATTGCTCACATTCATGATAAGGGATATGAACAAACACCAACCCAAAGTCTCTGACATGATTTCTCACATCATATGGCTTCTTGAGTGAAGAAGTCCCTTTTTATATGAGATTAGACTTATGATTTTCACTTAGACGACAATTAAACTGATAAAAAGTGCATAAACTATATCTGGTGTTATAGCATTTGAGCTGAACCTATAAGCAGCCACCTAGCACCCAGAACACCCTAGCAACCACCTGAAGAAACTAGCAACCAGCAGCAGCCCAGTCCATCCAGAGCTGGTGTCCATCTAGCAACACCCTAGCAACCACATGGCAGTCATCCAGAACACCCTAAAAACCACACACTAGCAACAATCCAGCAACCACCTAGAACAAACTAACAACCACCTAGCAACCACCAGGAACATCCTAGCAACTATCAAGAACACCCTAAAAGTTATATAGCAACCACCTATCCATCTATCTATCTATCCAGAACCCTTATCCGTATAACAACACCCTAGCAACCATCCAGAAAACCCTATCAACCACCCGGACAATGCTAATAACCATCCAGAACACCCTAGCAACATCTAACAACCACCAAGATCACCCTAATAACCACCCAGAAAACAATAGCAACCATCCAAAACACACAAGCCACAGTCCAGCAACCTCTCCTAACAACCATCCAGAACACACTAGCAACCATCTAGCAATGACCCAGTTCATCCAGAACCCCTGTCCATCTAACAACACCTTAGCAACCATCTAGAACACCCTAGCAACCACCCAGTTCACCCTAGCAACATCTAGAAATAAACAAGAACACTCTAACAACAACCCAAAAATCAATAGCAACCCCCTAGCAACCAACCAGAACACCTAGCAACCACCAAGAACATCCTAACACCCTTACAACCACCAGAACGTGTAAGCTTGTAGTAATGCCCTAAAAAACCAATAAGAAGACCTTAGCAACCACATACTAGTGTCCTGGCAACCACTGTTGCATATTAGTGTTGGTCTATAAATGCAGATATAATGAATTGTGAACATACCGGCTTTATTCAATTTGAATGGAGCTGAATTGTAACCCTGTTCACTGCTGTATGTCCTCAGGCATGGTACCAGATGTGCTGGAGAGATTGCCATGCAAGCAGACAACAACAAATGTGGTGTCGGAGTGGCCTACAACTCCAAAGTAGGAGGTGTGTGTTGTCAAGCTGTGTTTGTTCTTTTTTGTATCTTAAATCCTCTGGTTTGACTGGTGTGTAGTGTGATTATATAACAGCACTGACCCGTACAACCGGTCATGCACGTACACAGTCTGTCCATGTCCACTTTGGCATATAAGCTTTAGTGAGTCATAACATCACATAGCAGCACAGATTATGGGATGCATTTAATCATCAGCATTCAAACACACAGCGAAGGTCATCTTTTGTGCTTCTCATCTGCAGGGATACGAATGCTGGATGGAATCGTGACAGATGTCATTGAAGCCAGTTCCATCGGCTTTAACCCTGATCACGTGGACATCTACAGCGCTAGCTGGGGCCCTAACGATGACGGGAAGACCGTGGAGGGCCCCGGGCGTCTGGCCCAGAAGGCTTTTGAGTATGGTATCCAGAAGGTGAGAAGTGTGGGAATCAGTTCCACTAGATGGAAACCACCTAGCAGGCATCCAGAACACACTAGCAACCATCTAGAACAACCTTGCAATCATCAAGAACATACTAGCAACAACCCAGAACACACTATCAACAATCTAGCGCAACCTAACAACCACTTGACAGCCATCCAGAACACCCTGGCAATGACCACCACCCAAAACACACAGGCAACCATTTAACAACCACTCAGAACACCATAGCAACCATCTAGCAACCATCTAGTACAACCTAGCAACCATTTAACAACCATCCAGAACACCCTTTCAACAACCACCACCCAAAACAACCTGGCAACCACTTAACAACCACCCAGAACACCCTAGCAACGACCAAGAAAACACTAGCAACCACCTAGAAACCACCCAATACAACCTAGCAACCACTTAACAAACATCCAGAGCACCCTAGCAATGACCACCACCCAAAACACTCTGGCAACCACTTAACAACCACCAAGAACACCCTAGCAATAACTAAGAATACACTAGCAACCACCTAGAAACCACTCAGTACCACCTAGCAACCACTTAACAAAAATCCAGAGCACCCTATCAACGACCACCACCCAAAACACTCTGGCAACCACTTAACAACTACCCAGAACACCCTAGCAATGACCAAGAACACATTAGCAACCACCTAGAAACCAACCAGTGCAACCTAGCAAACCATTTCACAACCATCCAGAACACTCTAGCAACGACCACCACCTAAAACACCCCGGCAACCATTTAACAACCACCCAGAACACCCTAGCAATGACCAGGAACACATTAGCAACCACCTAGAAACCACCCAGTACAACCTAGCAAACCATTTAACAACCATCCAGAACACCCTAGCAACGACAACCACTCAAAACACCCTGGCAACCACCCAGAACACACTAGCCACCACCTAGAAACCACCCAGTACAACCATTTAACAACCATCCAGAACGCCCTTGCAACTATCACCACCTAAAACACTGTGGCAACCATTTAACAACCACCCAGAATACCGTAGCAACCACTTAACAACCATCCAGGACACCCTAGCAGTGACCCAGAACACACTAGCAACCATCTAGCAACCACCCAGAACACCCTAGCAACCACTTAACAACCATCCACAACGCCCTAGCAACAACCACCACCCAAAACACTGTGGCAGCCACTTAACAACCACCCAGAACACCCTAGCAACCACTTAACAACCATCCAGGGCACCCTAGCAACCACTCAGAAAACACTAGTAATCATCTAGCAACCACCATTGTTATTTGAGTATCACTGATATTCCTGTTTATTGTTTTTGTTAATATTTTGAATTAGATTTAGTTACATATTTTGTTTTCATTTTAATATTAGTTAAAGTTTAGTATTTTTGTTCTGTGTTTGTAGTATACTTAAGTTTCGTTTTTTAATATATAGAGTTTGTTTTTTTTTCGTTTGTTTATTAGGTTTTCGTTATTTTAGTACTTCAACTTAAACTAAATGTAAATGAGAAATGTTGTCAGACACAGGTTTGTTGATAATTAATTGATACTTTTTTTAAAGTCATTTATTTCATTTATTTATTTATTTTTAAGTATGTTATTTTAAGAAATTGAAGGTTTTTATGGTTTTAGTTATGGTTTTATTGGTTTAAGTTAACGGTAATAACACTGCTGGCAAACACCAGAACACATTAGCAAACACCTGGCAACCATTCAGAACAGAATTACAGTCTCCCAGCTAATACATTGCTCTTATGGTGTGTAACTCTTAACACAAACTCATTATAATCTCCAAATAATTGTTTTTACTCTAGGGTCGTGGTGGGAAGGGTTCTATTTTCGTCTGGGCATCTGGTAACGGTGGTCGTCAGGGCGATAACTGCGATTGTGATGGATACACAGACAGTCTATACACCATCTCCATCAGCAGTGCATCCCAGCAGGGTTTGTCTCCCTGGTATGCTGAGAAATGCTCCTCTACGCTGGCCACGGCCTATAGCAGCGGAGACTACACCGACCAGAGAATTGTGAGCCTCCTTTGCTTATGATCTTAATTATTATATTACTTTTGGTTTCCTTTGTGTCGAATGACTAAATGTCTCCTTAGAGAGCAATAAAATATATTGTCTGACAGTATTGAATCCTTTTGGTTGGTGTGTTTGCTTGTTCTCTATTGGGTTTTGTTGTGTTGACATTATATCTCTTGACTTATTGTCTTGCAGACTAGTGCCGATTTGCACAATGAATGCACAGAGACACACACTGGCACGTCTGCATCTGCCCCGTTGGCTGCTGGGATATTTGCACTGGCTTTGGAGCAAAAGTATGTCAAACATCTTGCAATTTGTATGTTATATTTTTTGTAGGATTACATTGGTTTTACATCAGTATCAGTACAAGAAGTGATTTCCATTGGAATAAAAATATGGATGTACCCTCTTGCTCTCCGTCCTAGTCCTGATCTGACCTGGCGAGATCTTCAGCATTTAGTGGTTTGGACATCTGAGTTTGATCCCCTGGCCAATAACCCAGGCTGGAAAAGGAATGGAGCTGGATTGATGGTCAACAGTCGGTTTGGGTTTGGTCTCCTGAACGCCAAAGCCCTAGTTGATCTGGCCGATCCCAAAGTCTGGAAGCACGTTCCGGAGAAGAAACAGTGCATCGTCAGAGATGAGACGTTCCAACCAAGGTAGAGTTTGCCTTCTGATATTAGGATAAAAGCACAAATTTAGCTTTTTGCAGCAGAAACGAGGCTGTGGCGTTGCACCTCACACATGGAAGACAAAGCCACCCTGATCTCCTGCCATCTGTTACTGTGCTCAGCTATTGCGATTCATTAATAGCCACATTAATTCAACAGATCCAGTGTGTGTGCGTGCATTTAGGCCCATCTGTTTGTTCTTTACGACTGCTTTTGTAATTCAAACGAAGGTATATTTTGGGAATTTAGAACTGGAATCCATTCCGGTTTTTACTCAATAGCCAGAGCTTTTGAATTGTTTTTCCTCCTGCATTTACGTCATAAAATTTTAGAGATTGTGCGGCTTTAGTGTTCAGACAAAGCTCAGCTGGAAGAAGGGCACCTGAACAGATGTTTCATTTCCCTGGATCTAAAATTCTTAGTAATGCAAATGTCACGACACGCAGTGTAATGTTGTTTATAGCATGCCACGTAATCATGCACAGCAAAAGCACATGCCGTTTTTTTGGTATTTGTTGTACCTTGTCTAAACCATTGTAGAAAGAGTGAATGGAACACTCAAAGCTGTCAGCTTTGTCTGTCCATCCATCCATTAACGGTTGTTTTAGCATTTAGTGTGCATTATCATCAT
The DNA here is from genome assembly GCA_021397915.2 of Tor tambroides. NCBI lineage: Eukaryota > Metazoa > Chordata > Actinopteri > Cypriniformes > Cyprinidae > Tor > Tor tambroides. The sequence goes on from JAFVLL020027703.1 coordinate 28,275, forward strand.
GGCACTTGCTTGATGCAAAGTCTGTGACTTTCAATGTAATCTGCAGGGATTACAGTTCATATCGCTCATGAGTTTCTGTCTAGGGAATAGAGGGCAGAAAAATCCCTTCATTAATGTTCAAACGTCAAATTAATGTTCGTGTTTTTAAATGAATTATTTGATAAGACTGACTAAATTGAGACATTTTTACACAAAAATTAAGTAACCCCCAAATTTCGGGGTTAGCAAGATTTTTTAATGCTCACAAATGCTACATTTATTTGATCAAAAATACAGTAAAATAATAATATTTTTAAATATTAATATAGTTTAAAATAAAAATTTTTCTACTTGAATATGTCTTAAAATGTAATTTATTTCTGTGATAGCAAAGCTGAACTTTCAGCATCATTACTCCAGTCTTTAGTGTCACATGATTCTTCAGAAATCATTCTAATATGCTGATTTGCTGCTCAAGAAACAATAAAACAGCAGCTGCCTAATATTTTTGTGGAAACTGTGATACATTTTTAAAGATTCTTTGATGAATAGAAAGTTCAAACGCATTAATTTGAACTTTACAGTCATGTTTGATCAATTTAAAGCATCCTTGCTGAGTAAAAATTTTAATTTCTTTAAATAAAAAAAGAAAAACTAAAAAAAATGACTCCAAACTTAACACTAGTATCCCATCCTAAACATAGTCTGTGTATTTTCTGTGAATCTTGTCATTGCTAACACCTGTTGAGCTACTTGAACCACTATTTGCAACATAAAATGTGTTTAACTGTGTTTACAAACTTAAAAAATACCCTTTTTCTGTTTACAGACCATTGAAGGCTGCAGGTGAGATATCCATTGAGATCCCCACTAAGGCCTGTGCAGGACAGACGAATTCTATTGCATCTTTGGAGCATGTACAGGTGGAGGTCAGCATTGAGTACACACGGAGAGGAGACCTACACATCACGCTGACGTCTCCATCAGGTAAGACAAAAACACTTAAACACACCACTATGTGAACATTTGGGAATGAGAATACTGAGTTTTGGGTTTGTCCCATTAGGTACCACCACAGTCCTGCTGGCGGAGAGAGAGAGGGACACATCATCCAATGGTTTCCGAAACTGGGCTTTTATGTCTGTGCACACCTGGGGAGAAAACCCCACCGGCACTTGGACCCTGAAGATTACAGATACGGTATAGACCAGCATTTCTGCAAGCAAATATTAAATGCACATGAAACACCTATTAATCACAATCCATTTCCTTTTCTCTTTTGCTTACAGTCTGGACGGATGGAGAATGAGGGTCAGATTATCAGCTGGAAGTTGATTTTGCACGGAACGTCTGAGAAGCCAGAGCACATGAAGAAGGCGAGGGTTTACACACCCTACAACGCCGTACAAAATGACCGCAGAGGAGTGGAACCGATGGAAGACATGATCAAGGTCAGAAGAGGAGCCAAACAAATTATATATACTTATATAATTATAATTTTAGTCCACGGTCTGTTGAGCTTCAACTTGTGCAACCAAATGTGTAATATATATATATATATATATATATGTATGTATATTCAAAGCAATAGTAGATTTTACATTTATTATATATAATAATATAATATATAATTAAGAAATTAAATACATTTATAATATACTAAATATAACAATATATTGAAATATATACTTAATAAATAACAATAAAATAAATATATAATAAATTTGTATAGAAGTTATACATATTTAATGTGTGTGTGTATATATATATATATAATATATAATATAATATATAACATATTTTATATATATATTAACACACACACATACACACACACATATATATATATATATATATATATATATATATAATAAATTTGTATATACATTACACACACACACACACACACACATATATATATATATATATATAATAAATTTGTATATACATTACACACACACACACACACACACACATATATATATATATAATAAATTTGTATATACATTACACACACACACACACACACACACACATATATATATATATATATATATATATATATATATAATAAATTTGTATATACATTACACACACACACACACACACACGTGTGTTTGTCATCAAAGAATCCTTAAAAATGTATCACAGTTTCCCCAAAAATATTAAGCAGCTGCTGTTTTATTGTTTCTTGCGCAGCAAATCAGCATATTAGAATGATTTCTGAAGAATCATGTGACACTAAAGACTGGAGTAATGATGCTGAAAATTCAGCTTTGCTGTCACAGAAATAAATTACATTTTAAGACATAATTAAGTAGAAAAAATGTATTTTAAACTGTAATAATATTTAAAATTATGCATATGTGTTATAGAGAAACAAAAAAAAAAGAAATTGGACTACAGATGCTAAATTGAATGTTGAAGTTCATAGTCTCTGGCCAAACGTCAACTTCTAAAACTGCACTTTGGATGCATGCTCTTGTCTTTTGTCATCTTATTTTCAAGCATACCATTGGAAATAGCTACGTGGTATGCAATTCTTCCAGTCTTATCTTAATTTCCTGTCTCTCTGACCAGCAGGAAGCTCCAACTCCAGCTCACAAACCTAAAATTTCACATCCAGTGGTCCCAGACTCACTCCCATCTGCTGCTTCCATCAACGTCCCTAAAGAAAATCCAGAAGCTCAAGGCTCCTCCACTGCCAATCTGGCCCTGCTGCGTCTCCTCCAGTCGGCCTTCAACAGGCAAACCCCGGCGGTTCCTCAACACGCTCTGGCGGTTCCTCCGGCTCCTCCCAAGACCTTTCAGCCCGAGAGAATCCCCCCGCAGAAGCTCTACCAGGCCCTCGACCAGCTAAACCGCTACAGGGGCTCCGATAACGGCCTGTTCAGTGACTACAGTGACAACTTCTACAGAGCGCAATCGTACAGGCACAGAGATGACCGGCTGCTGCAGGCACTGTTTGACATACTCGGAGATGACCAGCAGTGAGACGGAAAGAGGGAAAGACAGGAAGAGTAGGTAAAAGAAGCTGGATGCCCTGCTGAAAAGACCAGCTTAGGTCCATCAGCAAAACCTAGTTTGTGAAGCTTTTGGTAGTGAAACAACATGTTAAACTGGTCTTGGTGAGTGAGTTATGCATCACAACATCTATAACTAGCTGCTATGCTAGTCTTTTCAGCAGGGCGAAGGGGCATGAAAGGAAGTAAGCTGGGACACTTTAGGAGACTAGGGATGAAATAAGATGCGTTTTGTTCTCTTCCAGACAAGCTTGTTTTTATCTGCACATGTAGTTATCAACTATAAGCATTCTATGGCCTGTGTCTGTCAGTGTGAGTGTTTGTATATCTGTGGTGAACAGCCAGCTGTATTTATCCCTCAATTTTGAACCAGGTTGCTAAGATTTAAAACCAGTGACAGGACCAATTATGGCATCTCGTGCCCTTTGCCCTCTTGATGATTTTTCTCATGTTGCCTTCACTGCCACCAATTTCTGCATGCTATAATACGTTTACATTAGGATGCTATAAGAATATTCTACTATAAAGACGATGATTGTAAATTGTAACGATTTTTGAAAGAGTCAATCTTCGCAGAATCAGTTTAAAGAGATAATTCACCCAAAAACAAAAAATGAAACATTTACTCACCCTCATGTTTTTACAAACCTGTATACATTTTTTTCTGCTGAACACAAAAGAAGATATTTTGAAGAATGTTGCTATCCAAACAGTTTGGGGTCCCATTGACTTCCACTAGTATTTTTTGATCATACCATGCAAGTCAATGGGACCCGAAACCGTTTAGTTACCAACATTCTTCAAAATATCTTCTTTTGTGTGCCAAAAAAGATGAAAGACAGTCGTACAGGTTTGGAACGGCATGAAAGCGAGTAAATGAATTTTCATTTTTGGATGGGTTATTCCTTAAAGTTGATGTGACATCAAATTTGACCCAATTTACCTTCTCAATGCACATTTTTGGTGTCACTGTGCACGATTCGTGAGTGCACACTGTTCCAAATAAATAAATGTTTGTCTTAATATTTGAACTAAATATAACTTGCTCTCTGCTTCTAAAACGACTTGCCTTTTTGACTGATGTCACAAATGTGGTTTGTAACACCTACTTTTCACAATTCAAATCAATAGTTAAAATAGTACCTTATTCTAGAGCAGGGTTTCCCAACCAGGGTTTGTGGACTCCTAGGGGTTAATGATGGAACTACAGGAAGTCTGTGAGATTGTGATAGAAGTACCAATGCCAAATGAAAGGTACACTAAGGTAATTTATCTTCTTTAAAATATTTAACTCGTAGAGAAAATTGTACTTAAAATGATATACACTCACTGTTTTATTCTAAATTGGCCAAGTTGATATTGATTGCGAAAGACATTTCATTATTTGAACCAAAGATATTTTCATTACTTGAAACAAAATAAATTTTAACTGAAAAAAAAAAAATAATAATAATAAAATCCAATATTAAAAAAAAATATTTTTCTTTTATTTCAGCTGGCAACATTTCTCATTTTCATTTAGTTTAAATTGAAGTACTAAAATAACTAAAACAAACTAAACTAAAACTAATTAATAAAAATAAAAAAACTATACAGAACTATAAAATTAATAAAAATGACAAAACACAACAAAATTACAAAAACTTTCAAATTAAAATCTTTAAAATATAAAAAAATAAAAAGAAAGATAACAATCAATGATACTAAAATTAGACTGTTTTGCTCACAATACATTTTTAAATATAATAATTCCTAATTTATTTTTTGTTTATTTCTTAAAAAATCATAAAATTGTTAAAAATGAGGAAAATGATCAGTTATATATAGAAAAATGAGTCCTTAAATGTATATCTAGTATACTTAATAAATATTTTAAAAAGTTTGGAACATTACTTAATATCTCAGGTAATTCCAATAAACAGTTTAGGTGGCTTAGCTGTCAAAAAAACCCTGGGAAACCCTGTTAATAGACTAAAGAACATCAGTAACACCTGGTTCTACTACTGAGTGCTTATAGATCACCGTATAACTTTCAGGATGACAGTGTTTATCATTCAGTAAACTGTAGAATACCGAGGACATATACCTGTGGGACACCTTAAAGCCTACATCTCTCTGCCCTTTTTTTGCACAATTTTTACCATGTACCTCTACCCTGCTCTCTCTAGAAACACGTGCTTTTGAAATAATCTCTAAATAGTTATATAGAAATAATTATGATTTTAGAACTCATTAAAAAAGAGAATTGTACATCCCAGGAAACAGAGTATATGTATCAACTGATTTTATATTCAAAAATTCATAAAACAAAGATAAAGTTTTATTTTTCTAAGAGTTCATAGTAGTTTATGAGAGTAAAGAGAAGTAATATCTATACAGAACCCTAATATATTATATCGCCATTTACCTCATAAGCCTAAATCGCAATTCTGTCTCTTATGTGATGTTGTACCTTTAACCTGAATGTCTCTGGACTTATTTCCAATAAACTCTATCCAACTGTTGTGATGATGTTCTGAAAGGGATCCTCTGTGATTTGCATTTGTAAAACAGGCTTGAATGTTCCTGCTCTATTCTATTTATAGGTTATCCTTTTAAGTTAACTATGTTAACTAAGTTTGAGTGCAAAACGTAAATTAGAAACCACAGTTCTGTTTGTATTTTTTAAATATATAATCTGAAATTGCTGGAAATACCAGTTTGTGAAAAGAAATGAGTAAATAAATATTTGTCATGGTTCAGCACATACTTTATTATTTATTTATTTATTCATTAGAGAAGTCTTACTGTAACTGTACAGTATATATTTAAATACTGTTTTACGTGATTGTTTACACACACAAACAACCTGTAATTTTTCAGTGTGCTCAGTGTTTATACAAATTTACACCTCTGTCTAAAGTTGTTTACAATATACATAGTTTAATGTATCAGTATTAAATGACTTTTATCGTAATAAACTAAACAGTAACATTGCAAACAAACATGTTTTCGTATGTATATGTGTGCAGAAGAGCTTTATTTCAATAACACACAAAGAAGAAAAGAAAGTGAATAGTTCATTTCCTGCTTACTTCATTAACAATGCAAACATCTCTGGCTTGTGAGAGCTTTGTGTAACAGCTATTCCTCATGCATGTCCAAATATTGTCTCAATATACTGGCCAATACATTCTTGCTAAAGGACATGTAATAACCCATTGAAATCAGTAAATTATGACAGTAATTAAAGAACAAGTCACAGCCTGAACTGTTCTAATTACAAAAATTAAAACGTCAAATCAATCAAGTGAACACTTAGATAGGCGAACAAGCTTTTGTATTTGCTTTTTCAGTGTGCTGATGCTGTGAGAATTTGGCTAGGTTTTGGTTTAATATTCTCCTCACTGTCTGTTTTACTAAAGACTGACGTGTTTGGTATGTCATAAAAAGACATAGCGCCATCTTGTGACGCAAAATGCACACTAAAAACGGCAAAGTTCAACAAGTAGGGCTCGCTGCAGTCCACAAGATCCAGGGGGCGTGGTTGGATCCACATCTAGGGGGTGGAGATTGGTAGGTTCAGGGGTGTAGATGGGTAGGTTTAGGGGTGGAGATGGAGTGGGTATAGGGATAAGGGGGTGGAGATGGGTAGGTTTAGGTATATGTAAGGTGGGAGGAGTTGGATCTGGATCCAACCACGCCCCCTGGATCTTGTAGGCTGCAGCTATACGCTCCTCAATTTCAAGGCTGGAAACGCATTTAACCTATCTGGATAAAGTGTTGTTGGTTAGCATAGCCATCTGGCTGCAAACAGCATCTTTCCCTACTGACGTTTAAAGCAGCTGTGTATTCCGACAGAATATTATATAACAGTAGACGTTTTATAAATATATAAATAAATGTATATATAATAAAAAATAAATGTATATATTATATAAAATATTTTATAAATATTTAGATACAAATTTCTGCATTTATTAAAAAAATAGCATCTTTAGATGATTTACCAGTGACGATTTGTTTTAGGATGGGTAAAACAGATTTATATATATGTATATCAATTTATACATAAATAAATATATATTTATATATAATACAAATATTTTATAAATATGTATATATAAAGGTTTATATTAATTTTTACATTTTAAAATTCCATCTTTCCATACTGACAGACATTTACAGAAGCCATGTATTCTGACAAAATATTTTTTGCAAGCAACATAAATACAAATATTCTATCTTATAAGACTCTTTTGAGAAACAGGTTACAATTACACTCTCTCTTCATTTCTCTCATTTTCTTTTGCTCTTCACTGGAATCAACTGTCCTCCTGCCCGGATTCCCTCCAAATCTGGCTGCTTTGGACGAGAGCCAGAGAAACAGATTCCACCGGTCTGATGATGAGAAAGAAGCAGAGATACTGTGTGAGAGAACCAGCAGAGAGGACAGAAGATAAAGAACAGGAAAAGCAGAGTTAAGAGTGGGAAAATGAAAAGAAAACATTATATTAAAACTGATGGAACAGGTGCGAATAGAAGAGACTTGGTGGGGATGAGAGATAAGAGGGCTGAAATGAACGAGAGAGGCCAGTGAAATCTCTCTCTCTCTAACTGTAAATCTCATCTTCTGCTTTGCATTCACAGGAAGCATTTTGCATTTTTCTGGAATCATCAGAATGTTGTGGTATTCTGTTTCATAATTCCGTCCAGCCTGAGGTGAAGTGAAAGGTGTTTGGAAGTTATGAAAATGTGCTGAGACTGGATTTGCAAGATTATGCAGCTCCACAGCAACAATGTGCCAAGGAGTTTACGGCCTTAAAGTGAGTATTTCTCTCATATGTACATCTCAATAACCTGTGGACTTTCTGCAAAACTTCAAGAAACCTCTTTTAATTTGCTTGCTACAAGGATCACTATTTTTGCTACAGACAGAATTAGTCAGAAAAATATGCATAGACTAAATGAATGAGGGAGCATATGGATGCCTTTTGGACCATTTTATTTATTTTTTATTTTTTATTTTATTGAAGGAGGGACCACAATATTATACAGATGCCTTTTGGGCCTGTTTTTTTTAAATAAATTGTATTTTATTTCATAAGGAGGGGTGACAACATCATACTGCTGCATTTTGAGACAGTATTTTTATTTATTTATTTATTTATTTATTTATAGAAGTAGGGACCACAGTATTATCACCATTTGGGACCATTTTTTTTGTTTTGTTTTGTTTTGTTTTATTTGTATATAGCTTTGGTTACAATAAAAATTAATTTTGGGATAATATGTTCTCCTAATTTCTGCTCTTTGTTGCCTCAAAGAATTCCTTAAATGCAAACTTAATTTGATAAAATGAGCATGCATTTAAAAGTCATTCATAAATATCTTCTACTCCTACTTGCGTAAAAAAAGCCTCTGTTTTGAAACATGAGAGCGGCCACACCGTCAGTGTCTGTTGAGATACGGCTCATACATTACTGTTTCCATGTGATAAGGACTGATACAGCTGGTGCCACTTGTATTTCCAGATGAAGGTCAAACATTAACAGGCTTTGTAGTTTCTAGGCCTTTAAAATTCCAGAAATGACAGAGAGGAACTGACAGTGGGACAACAGCATCACCTGTATACTTAAACAACTCGTCATGTACTTCCTGAGAGAGAGACAGACTGTTCTGACATGGAGTACTCTGTGTGTCCTCGCATGGCACTTGCTGTGTTGACAGAGCAATGAATTAGTGTAAAAAGGAGCACATTTGTACGGTTGCTTGATGGTTTTAGGCATCACTGACAGGCTCTCACCCAACAAAGCATTGGTTCTCAACTGGTGACTCAAAAACAGGTTAAAATAAATATGCAAATCTATGATAGCAAAATAAATGGGCTCATTAACTTTTTAATCCTCTGCAGTGAATGGGTGCCGTCAGAATGAGAGTTCAAACAGCTGATAAAAACATCACAATAGTCCACAAGCAATCCACACCACTCCAGTCCATTATTTAACATCTTGTGAAGTGAAAAGATGTGTGATTGTAAGAAACAAATCCATAATTAGAAAGATCCATCATCTTTAATAATCATTGCTTCCAACTAAACATCCTCTGTCTATAATATTGCTTGTCTGAATAAAGAGAGAAATATGCACAGATCAAGCACTGTTTACAAGCAAATGTCAGTCCGAAACAGTTCTAAACAATTATGCCACTGGATTTTAAAGTGAGAAGACAACAGGGGATGGACTTTTTAACTGGAAAAAGCATTATGAATAATGGACACATATTTTGGGCAGAAGCGGTGGTTTGAAGTTCAAAATGCCTTAATCATGGATTTGTTTGTTATAAACATGCCGTTTTTCACTTTACAAGATGTTAACTGATGGACTGGAGTCATGTGAATTAGTTGTGGATTATTGTGATGTTTTTATCAGCTGTTTGGACTCTAACTCTGATGGTACCCATTCACTGCAGAGGATCCAATGGTGAGCAAGTGGGTGGAGTTTGCTCTATGTAAACACTAGCCTACTTTAGTTTTGCACTACTGTTGTAGTAAAACTCATGAAATGAGTTGACTATAGTGTCATGTTAACACATAAATTTTACATTTTATGTCTCTGCTCATGAAAAAATAGAGCTGTGGTTTGTTTCTGTTTAACCTAGAACATTTATTTAAACTTTGTGACCTTTTTTTCAACTCCCTACAGTCTTTTTTTTTTTTTTTTTTTTTAACCAGGTCTCACATTTTTTGGTCTCTGCTTGCAGACGCAGACATGTGTCCTGGTCCCACATGGAGTACTAAGGTCAAAAGATCCACAATCTAGCTCTGTAATCTAATGCCAGGCAGCTAAAGTAAACGGAAAGAGTTGAAGTGACTGCACACACACTCACACCCATTTGAACAATGTTAAATATCTGTTGATAAACACAAGCAAAGAAAAAAAAAAACCCAAGAGGAAGATGTATTGCTCTGGGTTTCTGCTTACAAAGCTTTATGTTTCATTTAAGAATCGACTTTGTCGGTTGATGTTTCTCATAAAATATATTTAAAGATGCCATAGAATGGAAAACTGTATTTCCCTTGGCATAGTTGAATAATAAGAGTTCTGTATATGGAAATGACATACCGTGAGCCTCAAACACCACTGTTTCCTCCTTCTTGTAAATCTCGCGAATAAAAAAGACCACTGAAAAATAGGCGAATCAGAACATAACACCGACTGTGACGTTACAGTCGGGATCACTAATAGTTACGCCCCCAACATTTGCATATACCCGCCCATGTTCTAGGCCAGCCGCCAGCTGAACCATCAGAAGTTGTCTAGGTATTGTGAAGAAACAAGCGAGGACAACAGCGAAAATGGCAGATCATGGAAATAAATGTTATGTTCCAGGCTGTGCAGGGGATGTGAAGTGCAGGGATGGGTTGGTGTCTGTATTCAGAAAGGCACGGAAAGCATTCTAATAAAATAAAGCAAGCCACTAAAGGGATATGGTTAGCTCCTTGCTAGCGGTAGCCTGTTACATTGCAGTAGGCTACATAAGATTTCACTTACCACATAAACAGTAAGGAGAGTAAGGAGTAAGGAGAGATGACTGAGGATGATGGCGAATGATTTACAGATCCTGAGCACCACTGACAAGCATCTGATCTTGTAAAATGTGTGGTAAAAATGAGTGGTACTGCCACTCCATAGTATAAACAGAGTTTGTGCGATCGCGAATCTCGAAAGCAAAAGTGAAAGTAAAAAGCGATCATGCATTTGAAAGCAGTTTCAGTGCCCCGCATATTAATAGCGGCTCCTTGATGCCAGCATTTTATATACAGTATAATTACCCGGGCGGAAATATAACTGCGAGAGAAAGTATTGAAATATATATTTTCCTCCTGTTCCTTCCTGCAGGCTACTGAAATGAGCCGCACTGTGAAACAGCCAATCAGAGCAGAGCTCAACATTGAGCCGCACTGTGAAACAGCCAATCAGAGCACAGCTCAACATTATTATTCATGATCCTTCCAAATAAGGTAATAACAGACCATTTCATTCTAGGGAGAAATCCTAGGGTTGTAAATGCACATGTAAAACCATTTCTGGTGAATTTTTGCCCTTACCTAAGCCACATACCTTCTATGTAGATATCAGAGAACAATTTAAAATATTGTATCAATGCATTCTATGGCACCTTTAAGGGAAGAATTCCCATAGTCTAAGAAGAATTTGATGATAAATGAAAAGTCATTATTTTATTTTATTTTATTTTATTTTATTTTATTTTTGTCTATCTTTTGACTTGTCTTTTAGTACATGTATGAAAATGCATAAACAAAATTAGTCAAAAATAATTCTCACAAAATGATTACCCATGTCAGAATTTTAAAGATAAAAAGTAAAACCTGTTAATTGATTAAAAGTAAGTAAATTACTATATTGTGAAAAAGTGTAATAAACCTAATGGGGCATTTCAAGTAATTTTACAGAAAAATACTGTTAAATTTACAGGTTTTTTTAATCTTAGTGTCTTTCTTTAGCACAGACTTATTGTATTATATCAATTTATGAAATATACTTTTTTTTCTTTTTGCTCTCTGTGTAAATTCATAGGTTTAACTTGTTAAAGTAGAAGCTCTACTAAGTCATGGTTTCTCTCATTAATCAGAGGTGACCAAAATAATTACTTTAATCCCATCTGTTCTTTATTGTGTTCCAGAGCGGCATGATGAAAAACGGCTTTATGAAAAAGCAGCCCAGTCGTGCAGGATTCAGCCATGACAACACCCTGCGCTGAGCGTGTCAACGATGTCATGGAAATCAGAGGAAATGTAATCAGATGCGGTGACTTTAATGTGCCTGAATGTTTCCACTCCTCAGCCATTGTGCCACTGACAGATGCATCAAACTAATTAACACCCACTTAATTAATACTCATGCTGTTCAGCTAAAAATCACTTTAAGAGTTTTCCTTTGCAAACACATCTTATATAATCCCATTACTCTGTCTGTATAGCCTTCTGGACCGGTATGCATTGCAGGGCCAATTTTAAATGCTAAATAAACTAGTTTTTAATCAAGGGTGTGGCAGGCTTTTTTATGCAGGCCTAATCTTAAGGATTCACAGTGGCTTCCCTGCACCCAGCCTAAAACTACTACACCACACCAAAACACTCTGCATAATCACTCCGTCCCAGAGTGTGACTCTGTAAGGCACAGCAGGTGTGCATGCTGGGGGAAAATAGCCAGAAGCTGCCAAACAAGTTTTACAATGAGGCAGGCTTAAGAATAAACGGTTGACCTTCTCAGCTGACACTTTGGCCCAGTCCAGTCTAGATGATCAATACGTTCAGATCAGATTGAACTCGTTAAAAGGCCGGTTTTCGATGAGGCTTGATTTGTTTGCTGGATTACAAAAAGTGCAATGGTTTGTCACACCTACATGTGAAAATACCCAGTCTATCAATCATGTCTGGAAACTGTTGTTCCTTGTTCAACTTGTTCCTGCAGATTACCGTATGAGTGATGGAACCACGGACCGACTGTGACTCAGGATGACTGCAATTGGCTGATGACTGCAGTCTGTCACTGCTTACAAACAGTGGGACATGTACAATAATACACCTGCAGGCTGGACGCAACTGGCCAAACTCTCGTTTGACACCTGTATTGCAGTGTTTTTTAGGAACACTGTGGTAAAGACAGGGAGCGGCAAGTATGACAGCTGGCAAACCAAATCTGACTCCGATCTTAGCAACAGTGGAGAAAACACTCCTAAAACTGTATACTATTATTTAGTGTAATTTGTTTGTTTTTGTTTTTAATAATCCTTTAAATTACAGGAAGGGTGCAGAAGAAAAAGCAAACAAATCCATTCAGGCCTCTAAAATCATTTAATAATGAAAAATAGTTTTTAAAAAAACTATTTCAGTATCTAGAAAGCATAATATACCACCAATATAAACTACATTATATACAATCATAGTTATCCATAATTAATCTCAGAATGATCATATCAGCATTAATTGGTCTATATATAATAATACCTCACAAAATGATTACCCATGTCAGAATTTTAAAGATAAAAGGTCAAACCTGTTAATTGGTTAAAAGTAAGTTAATTACTATATTGTGAAAAAGTGTAATAAACCTAATAGGGCATTTCAAGTAATTTTACAGAAAAATACTGTTAAATTTACAGTTTTTCATTCTTAATTCTCTTTAGCATGGACTTTATATCAGTAAATATATTTTTTATTAAATAAAAATTATAGTGCATTATATCAGTAAATACACTTTTTTACTGTAAATTTAAGTTCAATCCATAAAACTGTTTATATATATAAGCTTTAGTGAGTCATAACAACACATGGTCATCACATTAAACATTTAAAAAAAATGACCATATTTTAATTTATCAATTAAAAGCATAAAGGAAATAACAAGCATAAGGAGCATAAGCTGATTACCATACAACCACTATGTCATGCTTGTGGAGCAGGAGAACAAGCATAGATCAAATAATAATAATAAAAAAATAAATACATACATAAGAAAACCCTCTAGCCTAAAGTGTTAAAGAGTGAGAAGACTCAAAGGGACTTGCTTGCGCTAAGGTCCCTCCCTCTGTCCGCATTAGAGAGAGTTTGCACGTATGTCAGAGGGACTATGGTGGAGGGCTGGTGAAGATGATGGCAGCTCTCTGCGAGGATGGCACATATGGACTCAACTGTGGCCGCAAGACCGACAAAATATCAGTTTTACATGTCAAACTGACAGAAACAGCCTTTAAAGCGCTGGAAAACTACCAAAACTGTAAGGTGAGTGCTGTAAAACTTACAGTTTTATCAAGGGAAAGCGACAGCTTGCTCGCCCAAAAAGGCATTAGATGTATCAAAAATTATGTTTTATTCCTTTCTAAACGATGCAACAGCTCTTAAAAGTGAATAAAAATTTTCAATTGGCTGTTGTCCTTGTATAATTGATGGGAAATATTTTTTAATACAGGAAAAAAAGACTCTAGGGAGTGAACATAATGCCAACACACCATTACCTGCTATAAACTCTTTGCATGTAATTTCAACTCCAAAAACCACATTTAGTAAATGTTAATACATTTATGAAGTCTAACTGATTGAAAGAGCTTATATCAACAGGATAAAAGCGCAGTTGTTGTTAGTTTTAGGTTTTATTGTGTTTTATCCTCGAAAGATGAGCTACAATGCTAACGGTTAGAGAAAAGTTTCTTTACAAACCAAAACCGTCGATTCAGTTGTCTGTCATTTTGACCACTTGATCATTTTATTAAGTTTAAAGTCTCTTTAAAGTAAATGTTTAGTGTTACATGCGATAAAGCATTTGAAATGGACGAAAATTAAAGTTTGGTGAGCTAGCTGATAGCATGGCTAATGTTACTAGCTGGCAGTCCTCCAACAATGATTAAGTTCATAAATGTGGCGATATATTTGTTATTTGTTTTACATTTATGACTCTTAGTCCAAATAAATATGATTTAGAATCACAATAAATCACAAATGACATTTAAGTTTGTCTAATTAAAGTCTAAATATGGTTGCTTCGATAGCTAGTTAGCTATGAAGCCTCATACACACCTGAGGAGTTTAATGTGTTTTATTAAAAAAAACGACAAAATTTGATGTAATAATCTTCGTTTATCATGTGCTAGGCATCCATATTTATCTTAAAAAACATTAGAAGTGAATTAATTCTGGTTCAGAAAGGAGTTTTTTTTTATGTGTGGCATGGTGACTAAGTGGGGAAACCCTTTACATTTGCTTAAACAGTTTTAATAGTATACAGATCATCTTCCATGTCATTTTGATAAATATTCTGAACTAGGTCTGACCACAGGGTTTGCGTATCATTTCCATTTATGTCATTCAAGTGAGTAGTAGTGTGATGTGTCAGTTAGATTTGTAAAAGTGTTTTGAATATATGACAACGATAAGGAAATTGATAAAACAACAACAAAAACTTCTGGGCATTTCTATCATTTCAAAAGGCTAAAAGAGATTCTGTTGGCTTACTAGGAGAAATCAGGCAGCTTCAATGAAGAGCTGCATTGTCTGGGTTTTTTTAAAGCTCTACACTGCTCAAAGTGCTTACCAGGCAGTGTTTGACTTAAAGCTACAGCTGGCTCGTTGTAAAAAAGGAGAAAAAAAAAAACTATGCACCGGGTTCATAGAGATGGTTCATTTCAACCCAAAAGGCCAAATCCTGGTAGGCCCAAGATTTGCTTTGGGTTGTGGATGACTGGACATTCACTCCATCCATCTAATTCGGGTCACCTATACAGTCAACCCATTTTGTTTTGAGTTTGTCTAAAAAGAGTTAAGTGGAACCTTGAAGCCTGTTTGAGACTAAATTTAGCTTAGTAATCCATCAAGTTTCTGGCTGCTTTTGACTGGCACTGTTTGTCTTTGTTGATTAGGACTTGCAGTTTGGTTGACACTCAAAATGTTACAACACACCATCGTGGAGGCCAGATGAACGAGTCTTAAGCTCGGAGCTCACGAACAAAGGACATGCCATTAGATTGATATTATTTAGAATGATTATAGTATTTATTATATTTTAATTTTTCTATAAGTTTTATGTGCTTTTGCCTTTTTTATTTTGTTGTTTTTTGGTTGAATATTTATATTTAGCCCTTTTTTTTATTTTTTTATTTTAGTTTTAGTAATTTTACTACCTCAAATGAAACTTATTTCACTTATCTAATAAATACAGGTTATTTTTCAGCTTTATTGCAATAAAGCTATTTTTAATAGTTTTAGTTTTTCAGTCAAAGCACATGCTGTTCAGTTCACGTTATCTAGCATGGAAGCATTCGAAAAATGTTACGACAAAATATTAAAGGGCTGCAGAAGCTAACATTACAACCGTGTTGTGTATTAAGTGTCACGTTGGCGTAAAGAATGTAGTGATCATATCCTGCAGGGTTTAGCGTCCTCCTATATTAATCGGATAGTAGTAAGGGATTACTTGGTACTTCATCCATACCATACCTGCCTTAGCTTTGGCGTAATACTGCAAAATAAACAGAATGCTTCATGTTCTCGAAGTGTTCATAACATTCAGTGTTTGGTATCTACAGCGTGTTGTCATGTTCCAGATCTGTTTGTCTTCCAGCCACCGTTCTCAGCTGAGCTTGTGGTTAATCATTATTCATCTTTTGGCAATGAGACAAGACAGTCGGGGCAAAGACATAGATAATAGATCTTTAATTGCTAAAGCTTGTCTGTAGATTAGTTTTTTTATGTTTGATTCGCCAAGGAAGTCTGTTTGTCACATGTGGTTTAGACTGGTTTTGCTGCTGAACATCGTGAAGACTCAAAACCACAAACTTGTTGAAATGTTGTTGGGCAATGCGATTCATAGTAATTTTAACACATGCAAATTTATGAACTTATGTAATTGCTGGTGGATGCTATCCTAACTATGCACGATTATACGTAAAGTTATATTTTGTTATTTGCATTTAGCATTGTGACCGTGTCAACACAGATGTGCAACCTGTTTTTGAGAGTTGAGAACCACTGGTTTAGGCTTCCAAATCATCGGAGAGCATAATCGTATTCTTCATACTCCTGTGTAATGTGATCTGATCTAGTCTGTGTGCAAGTGTGCTTTGGGGTGGGGGCTTGTGAAACTTATCTGGTTAAACAAGCCTTTGCAGATGGAGGAGGCTTTGGGCAGTATTTGAATATAACTGAAGGTGTATGGTTGCAGGGAAGTGAAGGGTTTGGACTATGTGGGATGAATTCAGGTAAATTGGGAAAAAATGTCCCAATTAACCTGAATTCATTGCTATTCTATATGTACTGCATAAAATCATGGCTGATAATGATCCAGTTCCAGTAGAAATAAAAGGTGAAGTTGAGTGCATTGTGGGATACAGTGTTCCTTAGAATCTGGTCTGGTTGTAAACTGCACATTTTAGACCCTTCTGGTATTCTGTGCATGCAGAAAATGCACATACTGTAACTTTTCACAGTATTCATACTTTGTGCTGCAGAAATAGTATGCAGAGTATGCCATTCTTGTATTGTAGTTGTACTAATCTCACTTTTTCACTGTCTTTCATTGTTTTTCTTAATTACATTAGCAGAGGTCCGTTTGGTTGCTTATATTTGATGATTTGCCAGATGAAATTTCTTTTTGGTTGTTTTTGACATTGACTATTTTCATCTTTTTCAGAATGTACCATACTCGCAGGCGACGATACGTTTTCAGGGTCTTCAAGGGGTAAGTTGACTTAACACTGCTTTAACATGAGTTTTACAGCATCTGAGTATCATCACTGGCTGAAGGGTGGGAGTTACTCATCAAAGCACACTATAATTGTGAACATGGTGTCTTAATAGAGAGCCCTCAGCCTTCTGCTGTTTTATTGGGCGGCGTCTCACTTTTCCACTGAGAAAGCGCCTGTTTAACCTCTGACCCTGCGCACCACTCTGTAGTTTACTTCAGATGCTGTGTGACTATAAATACTGGGTCGGAGAGTAGGGTTCCAGTTTAACGCTCATGAATACTCTCTCTAAAGACATAGTGTGCTTAACTAGCGTCTGTGCTGCATTCGACATGTTATTACAAAGCTCTGACTGAGCTGACACAATGAGTCTGTTTCAGAACCTAGTGAGCTGCTATATAGGTAGCCATCTTCATCCATCAACAGTGATGGATCATCATAGGTGAATCATTTGAAACGCTCTACATGGGCGGCAGCTCCCTTAACTGTCAGTCATGTGCATCGCAAATTGCTGTTCATGAGAACTGAACAAAAGACTTGATCAGTGTTAACAGTTGATTCCAATAGAGCATTAGCATCTTGCTAAGTGAATAACCCTAAACGTACAAATTGCACATGAAATTATTAGGTGATTAGCAGTGTTATTTTAA
This sequence comes from Tor tambroides, assembly GCA_021397915.2. Taxonomy (NCBI): domain Eukaryota; kingdom Metazoa; phylum Chordata; class Actinopteri; order Cypriniformes; family Cyprinidae; genus Tor; species Tor tambroides. Next base: position 46,165 of record JAFVLL020027703.1, read on the forward strand.
TATTATTATGTACTATAGCAGTAGCTTTTATTTTTATATATTTTTTTAGTTTTTATTTTAAATTTCAGTTGAGTTTTTTTGTGATGTGCTTTTGTTGTTTTATTAGTTTTTTCGTTTTGTTAAATAATATATGTTTAGCTTTTTTAAGTTTTAGTCATTTTAGAAGCTCAACTCTATTAGTACTTCAAATTCAACTACATCAGACTTAATTCATCTCAGTTAGTTGCCAACATTTCTAATTTTCTTCAAGTTTTTAAATTTAATATTACATTTTATTTCAGCTTTACTTCTATTAATCAAACCATTTTTAAAAGGAAGCACATTTCTTTAAAATATGAAGTTTGTAAACACCAAAAGACACCCGTTTACTGTTTAGGTCAGTTACTTGTGCTTTGCTAAGCTGATATTAGTATTTTTATGATGATTACCTCTATTAGCACTTAAATAATTACATTTTGTTTTATCTTGGCCCTATCAGCGCATTAAAATCCCAACAAAAGGCGCTTCCGATGGCTTTCATAACTTCGACTTTTATCTGTCCAACTTTGGCAAAGACAATCCTCAAGGAAGCTTTGAGTGTATCCACCAGTACATATCTAGGTAAGGGTGGAGCAAGTTTCTTGTGTGCCAAAACTACTACTCACTTTGCTGCCGTTTCTCAGTTTTAACCGCTCTTCATGCCCGTTAGCTCTGGGGTCCCCCATCTGTCCTCCCTGGGAACGATTCAAGACAAGATGACAGTATGTGCCACCAATGACTCCTACCAGGTGACCAAAGAGCGTGTGACCAAAGCAGAGGAGGATAAAAGCAAAAACAGCACCAAATTCATCAGACCCGGAGGACCGTTCAGAGGTTTGATATTAAAGATACAAATCATTAATGATTTGATATTACGGTATTTTATCTCCTGTAACATGCACACAAATGCATTCTGGAGAGTACCCAGTATTCCAAGTTAAAAATGACCCTAGGTTAGTAGTTACAAGTATGAAAAGCTCTCCAGTTTAATTTAGAATTTTCAGCATTTCCATTTAATTTCCGGTTGGTGTTTCAGTCGAAATGTTTCTGTTTCAAAGAATCTTTCTATACATCTGATGATTATCTACACAGGATGGGGTTTTCTTTTCAGTTTCTGTTTTCAGTTACCAATTTAGATCTGTGTAGTACAACTTTACATGAATTTTCTGATTTCTAGATTGAAATAGACTAATAAAGGTGTCATTTTGTGATCTCACATCATGCAGATGTCCTCATATTTTTCACATTGACCTGTAACACTCGTCCAGTTCAGTTGTAACGTCACATAACGTGTGCGTTAAACCAATTGGGAGCTTTACGGAGAGTGATGTATGGATTAGGGTCAAGAGAAAAAGCAAGTAAAAGTTCATCCTATTTATCTGATGTGGCTAAGTCGTGGCACAACCCATGTCTCCGAGATTACCGACGTGCCGCACATAGAGATATGTGGAAGTGGAAAGCGACAGACTGAATCTTTCAGTCTATTGTCACCTGCTTGGGTTGTTAAATGAAATCAGCATTTCCTGCATTTTAAAAACTGCAGGGGGGAGACGATGCTGCAACTCCAGAGAGCTGTTTTATCTCACGTTTTAAAAATGGTATCACCATTTAGGAAAAAAGGAGAACACAAGGGTTTTTAGAGTGGCTTTAACTAACACTCAAATGCGGCTCATTATATTTCACCCCTGCCAGACAAAACCTGTCTCTCAGCACCTGTTCAGCTGTCACTCCCCTCTGGGAGCCCCTGTTCTCCGGACCACAGCTGGCTTCCACCGCAAAACTGGAAAAGTCAGTTTCTCCCCCATCCCTCAGCGACAAGCCGCAGGGGAGGAGTGATCGCGGTGCATTTGCATTTTACACAGCAAAAGGAAGTGCAAGAAAGAGGGTTTGCAGCAGCTGGTTCTCAGGAAACCACATTGCACTCTTGTGTTTGTGTGTGAAATCTGAGAGACACAAGCAAAAGTTTGAAATGGTGCAGATTTGTCATATAATCCAGAGTTTAAATGATCTGCCCTTCCTTGATTCCTCCAAGTCTGCCATACATGTGTGATGGCCAAAGCTTATTAACCGCTGACGTAAGAGTTTCATCTGACCTGCAGGAGGTGAGACAGCGAAAGTTTGTGTCTGGATGTCGTCCAGTCATCGGCACATGTTTGGGCAAACCAAGGGAGAGTTCATAAGAAAAAGATGTAGGACATAGGATGATTAAGAAGTTACTACCCTTAATCTTTAAATAGCTTTTGAGCAATTTCATAATAGAGGAAACTTTTCTGTGACTCTTAAAACTCTGAGGTGTGTACTTCAGTATTGTTTTGTGAATGCGTACTTTTGTTTTTATATATCCAAATGTTAGATTTAGGGATGTACGGAAGAAAAGAGGTATTGGTACTGTACGTTGATACTAAAATTAACATGACTCCGTATGGTATCAGTGCACTCAACGTCTGACTGATGTGGCTGCTTTCAAATGCTCACATGCTTATTGTCGGATACTCTAAAAATACTAAAGCAGCACATAATTAAAATTCATTTTGCAAGATTAATTGCAACTTCAGTCTTGCATTTGTTGATTCTCTTCTGAGGTGTACAGTAGAGAAATGGTGCAAGCATGAGGTTTTGTGGGCAGCTTTAGACACCAGTAGAAATGATATACATCTAGATTAAGGGTGGGGAACGTTGATCCTGGAGGGCCACTTTCCTGCAGAGTTTAGCTCCAACCCTGAAAAACCTTGGAAAAAAAATACCTAACTGCATCCTGAAGACCTTGATTAGCTGGTTCAGGTGTGTTTGATTAGGGTTGGAGCTAAACTCTGCAGGGACACCGGCCCTCCAGGATCAACGTTCCCCACCTCTGATCTAGATACTTAGTTTAGCATTAATCCTAATCTTGCATACAGTATAGAATGGGATAGTATTTGAATTAGCCCTTGAGTAAATGGTCAACCATGTATTATGTACCAGATTAAAGCATTAAGAGACTCCTAAATGATAAATATTTCACTGTTGTAATCGCTCTGTCCCTCTGTGAATGTCGTTTTGGTATAGACAAAAAAGTCCAGCACCGAAAACCGGCCCCATCAGCCCCTGATCCGGTTCCAGAGAGGAAGCAGACCACCCCCCTCAACCCAGCCAACACCATCCGCAAGTGCCTTACCAACAATCCCGTATCGCAACGGCCGTACCGGGACCGCGTCATTCACCTTCTGGCCCTGCGCTCTTACAAGAAACTAGAGCTGCTTGCCAGACTGCAAAGAGACGGCATCAGTCAGAAAGACCGCAGCTCTTTGGGCTCTACACTACTTCAGGTAAGAGTGAAATTGTGAAGTGGAAACAGTTCACTTCGCAGAATTAAAGCAACAATTAAGCTCAATCGACAGCAGGTGTAATGTTATATAATAAAACAAAAGTTTTTACAGAAGACTCCTAAAATTGGTTTCATTCGCTTCCATTTTAAGTGCCCCACTGTAACCTCAATTTTTGTTCAGTGTTCTCGATTGTATTTAGCTTGTATTTAACCTGAAATATTAGTTTATTGTTTAAAGAGCAAGATGAAAGACTAGAAAGGCATTAAATGCACTTGGCACTAAATGCAACTTGAGGACTGTCATAATCATACATATTAGTTCACAATAGGTCACAGAGACTTGAAGCATAGATAGCATCAAATCACAGCTGTAATCTACCTGCAGGCTACAGACTTGCAGCACTATTGCAGAAGCACAGTGTCACGTAATGCAAGTCACCATTTATCAGCCCAAACACAAAGACTTGCATTCACCTCAGCTGAATGTATAGCACGTGGCAAATTAGGCAACCATAAATTAAACCCATTAAAGTAATTATGCACATGCATGCACCCTCAAACAGCTCATGCTGAAGAGACCAGCATGCTTCATTTCAGTTAACCTCAGGTCATACTGTTGACACTCATCATATTTGAATGGCTTTTGTCATCAAAAGGGGTAGAAGTTGAAATTTCGGTTCTTCCTGCTAGTTTCAAAGGAGAAATATCATGCTTGTTGTCCTTTTCTATGAAGTCTAGAAGGAATTAATTCAGGCTTTGAAAAAGGAAGTATGAAACAAGCTTCTCTCCTTCTTTGGAAATGCAGAAAGGACTGAGAATATGAAACGCTCCCCTCACTGGGTTGTAATGTAAGAAGTAACACTATATCCCTTTGCCTAACTGTCCATTTGCATTACTATTTATAGTGTTTGTGTATCTGCCACTCTTAAGTATGCCAACTTAAGTATTCAAAGTGTGCTTTAAATCTCCTATCATATGTGTATATGTAGTTTAGTTGCTAAAAATAAGAAATGATTATATACATAATTAAAAATGCAAAAATTGTTACAGTACTAATCATTCAATTTAACATGAAACTAGATTCAAAATCATGTTAGTTTAATACTTTGTTCTTGTTAAATTAAATTAATTAAATTTAAAACCCATTTTAACAGCCACTCTTCTCTATTTTTTTTACCCATTTAAAAATATTAAAAGAGGTCCTTTTAAATAAATCTTCCTGTGTCCCGTATTTAATCCGAGCAGGGAAACCAATCAATGTAATATTTTTCATTCCTTTAGGTGGCCAGTCTAAACCCAAAGGATAACTCGTATTCGCTGAAGGACTTTATCTTCCGTGAGGTCCAGAGGGACTGGCCGGGCTACACAGAGGATGAACGGGTTCAATGTGACAGGATCCTGGCGCGGTAAGACTCACCGGTCACATGCAATTAAAAGAAGAATGACTCTTTAATTGAACATGAATAATTTTTGAGAGATCCCATGAGTATTTGGCAAAGCTTAAATTAGTAAATTTTTTTCCTTCAACAGTAAATTGGGCTTGAATTCAGAGTCTGTATCTTCCAGCAGTCCAACCAAAGAGCCAACGTCCCCACTGGTAAGACACATACTACAGTATAAACTATAATTTTATATTGATATTTTTCATTTTTTAAACTATATGTATTAAACATTTTTTAAGCATTTATTTTAAAAAAATAAAACTCTTTTTTAAACTATATAAACCATATATATATACATAAACACATTTCTATATTATATTTATGAATATATTTTTACATTTTATTTATGTTCTAAAAAAACCCCCAGAATATTTATATTATAAATAATATTATGTGAAATTATTTTTTATTAATATATTTTTAATATAATATTTTTAACAGTGCATTTAAAATATAATTTAAAAGCCACATACCAAAAGTGCACATACATTAATTTGCAGACCCAAGAATAATTATTTGTTTCTCACTCTTCAGAAACGCCAACCTGAGACTGACTTCATTGACCCTCTGATGTCTAAGAAGCCCCGAATCTCCCATCTCAGTAACCGAGGACCCCCATCCTCTTCAGGTCGTCATTCTTCAGAGACTGAGGACAAAAAACCCACAGCCGCTTGCCCAGGACCCTCTTTTCACCCTCCCCCTGTCACGGGCTCCAGTTCAAACTCCCCCAGTACGCCGGAGGGCCGGGGGTCTCAGGACCTGCCCCTGGACCAGAGCTCTATATGCGGGAACTCCTCAGAGAGCTACGCCCCCCGCAGCCACACGCCCAGCCCACCCAGCCAGCCAGTTTCCACCACATCCCCCTCGTCCTTCTCCACCTGTACCGTCTCGACAACCACCATTACCTCCACCACTACCACCAGCAGCGGCCACCGCGCTGCTTCTGCCGCATCTCCTACAGCCAGCCGTGATGGCAATGGCAGCAAAAAGCCCAAGAAGTCCAAGAAGCACAAAGATAAAGAGAGGACGCGAGAAGGAGAGCGAGAGAGGGATAAGGATAAGGACCGAAAGAGGGATAGAGAGCATCACAGGGAGGATCACTGCGATAAGGAAGCACAGCCCAGGAAGAAACACCGGAATGAGGCAGAACAAAGACACATTCCTTCCAACATCAGCCACAAATCGGACGGAGAAGGTTTGTTTTGCCATGTTCTATGCATTTTGTGGTGTTGTTAAAATCACTGTATAATTGATTATTATAAAAAAATAATAATAATAATAATAAATTACTAGATGCATGCCGGCAATAGTGAATGAACAATTTGTTAAGCTTGTTGTAAGCTTGATGATAGGCTTGATTTTTGTTCCATTTGCCTTTGGCCCTTGAACTTTAGTTCACAACAACATATTTAGGTTAGTCGGTTCCTAAAGACACAAAGATCATGTTACGTGTGCTCGTGAGAGGGCAGATTTCCATGTTTGTACATGACTGGTGTGTCTCTTTACAGCTGGCAAAGACAAGCCTGTCAACAGCACTGAACTTCCAGTCCCAACAAAGCCTGATTACATAGTGTGAGTGAACTTTGACTCGTTTATTGTGCGTGTTTCTGCATAAACCCTCTGCATCACACACAGTAATAATATAATAAAATAGATAATTATTTATGAATACATCTGTTATATTTTAATATATATTTTATATT
>JAFVLL020027705.1:0-17160 GCA_021397915.2 Tor tambroides
TTTCTTTGTTCTGCCGAACACAGAGGAAGATATTTTGAAGAAAGTTTGTAACCAGGCTGTTTTGGGGCACCATTGACTTCCATAGTAGGAAAAAATATATACTATGGAAGTCAATGGTGCCCCAGAACTGCTCTGTTTCCCACATACTTCAAAATATCTTCCTCTGTGTTCAGCAGAACAAAGACATTCATACAGGTTTGGAACTACTTGAGGGTGAGTAAATGATGACAGAATTTTAAAACTATCCCTTTAAGAAATTATTCTAATATGCTGAATTTCTGCTCAGATATAATCAGTTGTTACTGGTGCTGAAATATTAATAATGGTTAATATTATCTGTGAACACCATGATATATTATTTGATGAATAGAAAGTTCAAAAACAGTATTTATTATTACATTAATATTATGTCTTTACTGTCATTTTTGATCAATTCAGTGCGTCCTTGCTAAATAGAAGTATTGATTTTTTTTTATTTTTTTTTAGCTTTCTTACCCCAAAAGTTTGAATGCTAGTGTATCACGGTTTCGACAAAAATATTAGGCAGCAGAAATGTTTTCAATAAAATTTTTCTTGAGCAGCAAATCAGCATATTAGAATGATTTCTGAAGGATAATGTGACACTAAATGACTAGACTAGAGAAATGGCTTTGCCATCTAGGAATAAATTACTTTTTAAAAATATATTACAATGCAAAACAGTTATTTTGAATAGTAAAAATATTTCACAATATTACTGTTTTTACTGGATTTTTGATAAAACAATGAGTCTATGAGTGAGCATAGGAGACTTATTTCAAAAACGGTTTTTAAACATTTTAATTAAACTTTTGAAGGTAGTTCATATGTATTGTTATTTGTTGCATTGTGTTGTTGTTAAAACACCCTGTGACAATATGCCACTGTGCATTGCATATTCAAGGCATATTCAATTCTGAGATGGGTGTGGCAGAGCAGAATGACTTGAAAGCACAATCTTTTCAGAACAAAATAATTACAAAGGTGAGGTGTGTGTGTCTAAAGTAATGTGGACTCTCTGGTCTTGCAGCTCCAGAACTGAAACTCCATCTGATAAAATGATGAGCTCACCCGGTCCTCAAAACTCTCGCCCAGTCTCTGCCCCGGGTCAGGATGCCCCAGCCCCTGGTTCTGCAGAGGAGAATGAGGTACTTTGCTGGTCAATGAATCCATTGATATTTCCTGAACATTAGATAAAGCACTCAATACATGTCTGTTAATGAAGTTCTTAATTTTAATTGAACAGTATTAAAATAAACACCAGTAAACGACACCACTAATAAATTGTTCACTAAATTGAACTAAATAAAAAAAACTAATAATTGAAAAAGTAACATGCCAAACAAATAATATTTCAATTTAGCATTCAAGTTGGATAATTCTTAGTGTCATTCTGATTAATTTGTGACTGCTGTTTTACAGCATGCTTTGTAATTACATGTCTGAGCAGTAGAAGTTTTCATGTTTTCTCTCCTCCCTCAGAAACAGTCTGTAGCCCTGAGCGGGGTCATAAATAACTGGCAAGCTCATCTACTGCTTCCACTTTATCACTGCATAGCTGCAGAGAGCTTAGATTGGCTGTCGCCAAGCTACAGTTTCTAGGCATGTGTTTGTGGGGGAATGTCACTAGAAATATTCTAGAATGTTGATCGATAAATTCACATTCTTTTTGTGTGAAGAGTTTTAGTATGTTGACCTTTACGGATTTCTCATGTTTGAAGGGCTCTAGAATGTTGACTGTCAGAGGTTGTGGTGAAAAGAGTTCTAGAATATTCACCATTAGTGGCTGTTGTCAGTAGAGTTCTGGAATGCTGACATTTAGTCTGTTGTTATAAGTTAAAAAAAGTTGATTGAAATGTTGAGCTATAGAGCAGCGTTATTTAGTATCATTAGATGCTTTTGTAATTTGTATTCATATTTGTATTTTCTGTTCTTATTTTACTTAAAGTTTTATTTTTGTTAGGCATTTTTGTCATTTTATAAGATTTTTGTTTTTTTAAATATGTCTGTAGTTTAGTAAATCAAGTTAATGTAAATGAGATGTATTGCCTTGGGGACTAGTTAAAATAAAATTAATGTAAGTTTTTTTTTTGTTTGTTTTTTTATTATTATTATTATAATATACAAAATTATTTTTATTTCAAGTGTAAGTTTTCTGGATGCAGTTTTTCACTATACAAACCCTGCTATGGAGGTGACTTGTGTATATATATTTTTAATCAAGATTTCTAGTCTTTGTTATGAGTCTGATTGTGTGTAATCAGGACCATTAAACATGAACAGCCAATTAGCTTCATGCTTTCCCTCTGCTCTGTTTGCCCTGTTACACACAGCCCTGTTCTCTTTAGGTCACTTTCCATCAGGAAACCCACCCATCTTCCTTTTCTCTGTGATCTCACACAAACATACAGAGGATAATGCGAGTTATTTGTTATGACAAGCATTTACTGTCCTTTAGTCCATATCCTGTGGTTTACAGAAAGCTGCTGTGGTCATTCCAACTGTGATATGCTCTCCTTGACTCTGGGAATCTAATTTTTTTATTATATGCCTAAATATTGTTAAAGGCCTGCTAAAATTATTTGGTAAGTTATTATAACAAATAAAACATCAGCTACTTGTATATCAACACTTTAACACTGTATTTGGATGTAATAGGCAAATTAATATTTGACATCTACTTTGGTATTTCATCCAAATGCTTTGTATATTTTCATAGAAATATGTGGTTTGTTACCAATGGTCAGTAGTCTGGATGTGTTGATATCCCGGATTACAGAAAGTTGATTGAGGCTCTGAGCTCTGTGACAGCATCACACAGTTTCCTGTCTGGGTTTTTAATCTGTGGTAGTAATCACTGTAGAGAGAGCTGTGATGTATTAAATCTGTTCATCAGACCAGAAAGTGACTCCCCTTCAGCGTCTGTCTACTCATAAGCTTTTAGGGTGAAATGAGAGTAAGGCGATGTGTCTACCAAAGCGTTTTTAGCCAGCTGAAAATGCTAGGCGTTTTTCTGAAAACGCCCATCTGTGGGCGCTATAGAATGCTTTGGAGGCACAGCGTTTAGCATACCTATTTCTCATTTACATCTCAGCACATCCTTGTCTCCTCTGTTTCTGTATAGTTGCGGGACTCCACGGAGCAGTTTCAGGAATTTTACCGGCAGCGTTTGCGTGTGCAGCAACATCTGGAACAGAAGCAGCAGCAGCGGGAACTCTACCAGCAGATGCTGCGAGAGGGAGGAGTCCAGCAGCATGAGGCCCCGCCCACCGCCAAGCACAACCTCACAGAAACCTTCCTTACCAGGTCAGCCGAAGTCCACGTCACCACTAACTGCACTGATGTGCATCACACCAGTTGAAGTTTACAAGCACAAAGACACAAGGTGAAATCTGATGCTGCTAAAAGCAAAAGGGAAGGATACGGAGAAAAAGGCAAGGCAGGTTCAATATCAAATGAAAGACTAATGAGATGTAGATGAGAATGACCTCAGGGTTTTACAGATGGTACAGCGAGCTGCCAGGGAACTCGAAGTGGGTGGAGAATTCCCTAAGGAAAACAAACACATATACACACACATGCTCTTAGACAGGTTTTACATTTGCCTATTTTCGACTCCCATTTACATAGTTTTATTTATTACCAAGCAGGGTAGTAGCTTGTATTCATGCTTCCCAAGACAAATTGTCTCTTCCAGCCTGACAAGTAGGCTTGTTTTTTTTTTTTAATAATACCTGAAATTAATATTTTTTTTATCAAATATATACAATATACAGTGGAGTAGTGTATGGATAGTCTGTGGAGTATATATATAGAGAACTATACCGTATTATAAATATAACAATTTGAATAAAAATGTTTTATTTGGTTTGTCTTCTTTTGCTTTAAAGACAGCACTTGATATGATGTTAAAGCTTTACGAAATCCTATAACTAACTAGATCCAGTTATATTTTAAATCTTGTGTTTTTAGTGTGAATTTTTGAACCCTGCTGTCCTTATAATATTTTGTGAGTTATTAGTGGACTGTCTTTTTGCCAGGTTTTCATCTCACTCGATGGATCTTGAATCACAGGCATGTGTGTTTCTTTCTGTGTCAATAAATAATGGAAAGAGATGAGAGATTCATCAAGATTAAGGAGAGGTTAAAGCCTAAACATAATGATTTTAGATTATTTAAAAAAAAAAAAAAAGATTTTAATAAATCTCTCTTTAGAAACAGACTCCAACTGTGTCAGTAATCCTCTCTGAAAATCTGCAAATTTGAAGGATTTTTTTGGAGTATATTTATTGATGTTGTGTCACTCAAATGATTTTTTTCCCCCTGCCCCTTACAAGAAAGTTAGTTTATTTAATGGTGCAAACACTGAAATCTGAGAATCACTGAACTCATTTTAGGACCCTCTTCTCTTGTTCGGCTTTGATACTTCTCTAGTTCTTCTGTTGCTGTGGTTACGTTGCATTTGTAAAGTAGAATCATAACAAAGGGAGATTTTGGAACCATGCCGTGCTGTTCCTCTGGTGATGTCATCATTAAGGCCACAGCCATAAATAATGCAGCATGTCAGAGGGGAAGGGAGGGTAGAATAAACACTTATTGTTCTGTCAACAGAAGCCTTGCTGGCAGTAAGGACAATTTTGGGAGTTTACTATAATGCCACAGAAATGAAATTTAAAATAGATTAAAAACTAATAAAAATGTGTGGCCTGTGTGTTCTGGCCTTATGCCACCTGCTTCAGGGGATTTTCAGGGGGAAACCCCCTTGACCACTGGGAAATGACCAGTTGTGGTAATGAGGGAGTGGTGTTTGGCAGAGATTAAGATGAATATCAAATGAAAGGCTGATGAGATGAATCTCAGGCCTCTACAGATGGTGCCGCTAGCAGCTATGAACCTTAAAGTGGGGGAAGAAATCCCCAAAGAAAACACAAATACATTTTATAAGCTATATGCACTTTGATGTGTGTGTGTGTGTAATGAAAAAAAGTCTTCATCAGTCCAGGGGCACATCAAAAAAGCCCATATTTTGATATTTAAAAAATATATATTATTTTGGATATCAATATATATTAATCGGTTTTATCTGGAGAGTCCTTCACAAGCTGCACATGCAATAAAGAGCTGCATCGTTGCTGACAAACAGTAGAAGGCTTCTGCAAGTATTATTTCCTACATTGGATTGTTGCCAAATATCCACTTAATCCAGTGCTCTTTTTGTTTTCTATTAGGGATGTCAACAATTAATCGACGATTAATTAGTTGTTGATAAGAGATGTAATCGATTAAAGCTATCGATGGTCGATTAAGCAGTTTAATTTGGGGGTGCGTGCGGCTCATGCACAAAACGCGTGTAAGCGGCTGTGAGTGACGGGGCTGGATCTTTTGCGAAAACGATTCGCTAATGTACAAATTACGCTTTTAATGTGATCCAAACTTTAAAAGTACATTAAAATTGGTACAATACAAAGTAATTTAACATGGAAAGCAATAGAAATTTAGTAACTAAGTTATGTTTAATTATAATTTTCCCAGATAATTGTTTCATACCGGGCTCTGCACTTTGACAGGGCTGTGCGTGGGACACGAGCAGGACAGAGCCCATCTCTTTTCTCATATCTTCATGTTTTCCCCCAATATTCCAAAGCAAATTACACTGTTTGTAAATGGTCAGAAATAATATATACCACTGCAAGAGACGTATTAAAGGTTAATGATTAATCAATTAATTGATCATAAATTTAAATGACGTTCGATCATGGGAATGTTTGAAAATTGACATCCCTTACAAAATGTCCTATCACAGTGTGTGAGTGAACACACGTGAAAAATGATTCTATTTATTACTGGAATAAAAATTAATCTTATAATCGAGCTCAAAGGTAGTCTCATTTAAGCAGAAATTTAACTTTTAGTATTCATGTTCATGTTGCAGTTTTTATTCTGGTCACTCTGACAGAAAGCAACTGTATGAACAATGTAAAATTACTTGTGTACATACATGTTTCTTTATAGTATACTTGTTACAAGTGTTTCAGATTAAACCCTTGAATAAAAAAGGTCCACAGCTCACTGACAAAGTGTATATAAATATTGCAATATACAGTTTCATGGCTGGTAAGAAACGTTTATGGTAAGAAACATTAGGTTTGGCAAAAAGTTCATTTTGAACCTTTTTAAAATTCACAAACTTTTTAAAATTCAGCAAAAAAAATGTAATGTTGCGGTAACTGACTTGCAGAATCTCCATAAAGCCAAGCTGATTTTTTTTATTTAAATTTCAATTCAAAATTAGATTTAAGTTTAATTCATATTTTTATGTTTTGAGAAAGGTCCTGACATCACATGGTCAGTGAACAATCAGTGAACCTGAGACTAGCTCCAGGTTGACTCTAAAGCTTCATGTTTTTGTGTGTATGTGTGCAGGTCTATTCAAAGACTGGAGGAACTAAATGTGGGAATGGATGATTTGGGAGAAGAGGTGCAGGCTCTCTCTCAGCAGTGCAATGGAGGCAGTAATAACAACAGTGTAGCGAGAGACGCTTCAGCCACACCACAGACACAGGAAGGGTGTGGCGGAGCCAGCGATCTGGTCACCAGCACTCCTCAGAGGTCAGTAGGTCAAGCGGCCTTCCCTCCGCCCAGCCAGTCTCCTGTACTGTCCCAGAGGTGAGAGGCACACTCAATCGTTTTTTTCTTCATTGAAAGAGTTTGAAAATTTCTATAGCAGTGCATCCATTATGTAAGATTGTTTTGGGAGCTTTTTGTCATATCATGTGCCAATATGTTTGCTTTTAATGTTTTTTAATTACTGTTTGGGTTCTTAAGGGAGTTTTAAAAAGAGTTTGTTTTCTCCTGCAGTGCCCAGAGAGACAAAACTGGACACAATGACAGTAGTTTGACCCGCTCTAAAGCCCCAGAGGTACAGCGCCCCCTACAGCTCAACATAATAAATCCAATAAAGCCGACTATGTCTATTTGATATGCAAATTTCTAAAGTCACTAAGTTATCAGCATGATCACTGTTGCTGAAAAATCTGTTGCAGACAATCTACTAGCCTACATGCCCATCTGATTGATAGTTTATACATTTGAAAAACACTCCCTTCTGGTTATGGTACACACATATTTTTTTGTGTATGTGTAATTTATTATGATTTTTCGAATTAAAAATAGTAAATTTTGCGTATCAAATATGATCCATCAGACTTTGAGGAATGTTTATTTGTACATCTTTTAATCATCACTATGTTTTACCCCACAATAAAAACTAGGGAGCTTTGATTATAAAGCATTTAAATATAAAAAAAATCAATCTTTTAATCTTTTCAAAACATTATTTTGAAATATAGAGTGATAACTGATATTTATCTGCTTTTTAAAATATATGCTTTTTTAATTAAGATTTACAAGCTGTCAGAATTTGATCTGAAACTGCACCAAATTGCATATTTTTGCAAATTGTTTTTTTTTTTTTTTTTTTTTCTTCACTCCTCAAAAGTCTTTTATACTAAACTCCTGTTTCATACTAAATGAGCCACTTTTATTTCATATGTCAGGTTATACAGGGATAACATTCACTGAATAACACATTCTCCTTCTGTCTCTCTCTAAAGGCTTTAGTGTTGGTTTAATTACAGCTCTTGAAACTTCTCAGATCAAACACAGATTAGGGATTGTTCTGGATTTGGGATTAATATATCGCCTAATCTTCAAATGAACCCTTCTCAGATACAGAATGTGTTGATATGTGTGTGTTGCAGAAAGATGAGTCAAAAGCCAAGTTTGTGATGGTCAACAGCCTGGAGGATACACAGGCGGTCCGGGCCGTGGCCTTCCACCCCACAGGGACATTATACGCAGTCGGCTCCAACTCTAAGATGCTGCGTGTGTGTGCCTATCCCGACACGCTGGACACGAGGTCAGCGGCCCGCACGCTGCATTAAAACCCATTTAAATGATCAAACATGTTATAGATGATGGGATACAAGCAAGTGCCTGAATTCCTCATTTTAGCCATACAGCTGTGATTATAAGCACTAGAAAATAAAAAACGCTATATGAAGAGTTTGAATTCTCTGCTATTAGAAAACATTAATACATATTCCTGTTCTTACTGTGAATGATTTATCAGTGCATGTTATTCTATACAAAAATATTTGTCTTTGTAATGAACCTGTATGAATTTCTTTCTTCTTTGGAACACAAAGAAGATATTTAGAAAAATGTTCGGAAGCAAAACTATTTGTTACCAACATTTGACATACTGTAGTTGTTTTGTTGTTTCTTTTTTAGTGGTTTGGGCACAAGTAAACCTCCTGTAATCCGTTTCAAGAGGAACAAGCATCACAAAGGCTCTATATATTGTGTAGCCTGGAGCCCATGTGGACAGCTACTGGCCACTGGCTCCAACGACAAATATGTCAAAGTGCTGCCCTTCAACCCTGAAACCTGCAATGCTACAGGTGATTGCAAACAAATATTCATGAATCTTTCAACAAGACACTACAGGCTTTTTTTGTCATGCACTGGCCATTTTTAAGATTTTAGGCTATTTGGATTTTCACAACATTTTTTTTTTTTTCAGGCTACTGGAAAGAAAAATCCAAAATGCACTTTTAATTGTTTATTTAATTGCATCTGTATATTTTAATTACAATTTCGCAAAATGTTTTTTTTTTTCCTCCTGCACTGAGGTTGAAATCTTCAGTAGCACTTAATTACTTAAACTAAACATTCCTATTTTTATTCTGGAGGTTTTTACAGAGGAGTTTGTTCATGTATCATTCACCTGATTTATACAACATTTTATTCCTAAATAAAATCATGAAATAAATGAATAAATAAAATTAATTTTAAAAAAAAAAATGTTAAGAAATATCTTAAATCCACTCTGTAAAAAAACTTTATCTCTAAAATGTTAACCAAATGAAACAAGAATTTTGCTGGAAAATATTGAATGGAAATGCAAATTAGTGCATATTAAGTAGATAATGTCATATTTCAGAAAACTTAATGTAATCAATCAGCTGGGGAAGAATGGTGATATCTGTTAGTTACATGTTGACTTTATATATTTAAATCCACACATGTCCTCAATGACTCTCTCTGCTTCAGGTCCTGATCTGGAGTTCAGTATGCATGATGGGACTATCAGAGATCTGGCGTTTATGGAGGGTCCTGAGAGCGGAGGGGCCATTTTAATCAGTGCAGGAGCCGGAGACTGTAACATCTATACAACTGACTGCCAGAGAGGACAGGGCCTGCACGCGCTGAGCGGACACACAGGTACACACCCAAAAATATATGACTTTAGGACAGGAAAAGCAAAGGAAAGGACGTGACGTGTGGCCAAGTATTGTGACCCATACTCGGAATTTGCGCTCTGCATTTAACCCATCCAAGTGCATGCACACAGCAGTGAGAAGTGAACACACACACACACAAACACACTGTGAACACACACGGAGCAGTGGGCAGCCAATGCTGCGGCGCCCAGGGAGCAGTTGGGGGTTCGGTACCTTGCTCAAGGGTCTCACCTCAGTCATGGTATTGAGAGAGCGCTGGACATTCACTCCCCCTACCTACAATCCCTGCCGGACCTGAGACTCGAACCCGCGACCTTTGGGTTACAAGTCCGACTCTCTATCCATTAGGCCACGACTGCCCCCAAAATATAGACATAATATGTTTAAATTATAATATCTTTATATTTAATACACACACAGATTCTCATAAATATGTTCATTCCTAATGTGATTTGTATGTTTTCTTTCATCAGGTCATATCCTGTCTCTGTACACGTGGGGGGGCTGGATGATAGCGTCCGGCTCTCAGGATAAGACGGTGCGTTTCTGGGACCTGCGAGTGCCCAGCTGTGTGAGAGTGGTGGGGACGGCCATCCAAGGCGCAGGTGGGCTTCACCTGCTTTATTTTACTCTTTAGCACTTTGTCTGCTAAAAAACACCAGTTTCTGGTGGTAGCTGATTTTATGTGCATTCTAGCTGGTCTACGCTGGTCATTTATGTCTGTTGGTTGGTTCAGACTGGTCTAGACGGTTGACCAAGTGATGGTTAGGCTGAAATGGTCATGGTAAAGCATTTAGGTCAAGCTGATCAGAAGTGGTAACCGCTATCATGTTTCAAAAACCAGCTTGAACACCTTGAGCTAGTATAACCTGGTTTTTCCAGCAAGGAAACTGTATATCTGGCCTGATTCACTGGAAACATAATGTGGCTGCCATCTTACATACTAATGTGCTTTAATCTGCCATTTGGTTTTGTTATTTTAGTATCATTGAGAAAATGTAGGTTTTATAAGTATTTTGAATCAGATTTTATTTTTACATGTTCTGTTTTCATTTTAATTTTAGTTATACATTTAATAATATTGTTCTGTGTTTTTGTCATTTTTAATAACACACTTTATATTTATAAATATTTTATTTTATAATCATTTTATAATTTTATTTTTATTCTTTTTAAACTAAATGCAAATGAGAAATGTTGCCCTGATGACTAATTGTTCAGTGTTTTTTTGTTGTTGTTGTTGTTTTTTCCTATAATACTTTGTAATCATTCAGCACAAAGTGTATGACACTATACTGCGTCTTTACTTCTTTATGCCCCATTCAGAAGTATTGTGAGAAATTTTTGACAAAATAAAATGAATATAAATCTTGTCTCCTGGGTAACCAGATTTGGTTAGTGTGGCTGTTGAATTGTAATAGTAAGTGTGTGATTGTTGATGTGGTTTGTGTTGTGTGTGTGTGAATTCACAGGCAGCCCTGTGGCGTCAGTGGCAGTGGACCCGAGCGGACGTCTGCTGGCAACAGGGCAGGAAGACAGCTCCTGTATGCTGTATGACATCAGAGGCGGGCGCATGGTTCAGACGTACCGGCCGCACTCCAGTGATGTCCGATCGGTGCGTTTCTCCCCCGGCGCTCATTACCTGCTCACGGGATCCTACGACACCAAGGTCATCGTCACTGACCTACGAGGTGAGATCTCAGATGACCCTCAGTTTACCCTGAGTGTTAAATTTAATTAAATGTTTCACTGTAGAATTTTTGTGTATTTGTCATGTTTATTAGTTTTTTTGTTTTTTTATTTTAAATATATTAATTTTCCAACATTCCAACATAACTCTGCGAGAGAACTTTTTTTATTCAGTTAACTCTTTTGGAGAGATTTTTAACAGAGTTAAGCCAAATTCAGTTTTTAGCAAAAATAAATAGTAAAAACATGATATAATTCAGTCATAATATTTTTCGCCATGAAAATAGCCACAGAAGCTGGAATGGCGGTAAACACAAACAGACATACATATATTAATTTTAAATATAGATTTTTATTTCAGTTGTATTTCTTTCAGTTAAAGTTTTTTATTTCAGTGTTTTTTTAAGTTTTAGGTAACTTTAATAGCCTTGCATGACATCTATTTATTTTACTTTTTTAACTTATTTTTATTTTACATTTAATTTTATTTTAATACATTTTTATGCCTCAAATGAAACCAGTGTTATTTTAGTATCAACAAGACACTATTATAGTTTTTAATTTATTTGTAATCAATTTTTATTTTTATATTTTTTCATTTAAATTTTAGTTAAAGGTTATTTTATCATTTTTAGTAGTTTTTGTTACTTTTAAGTTTATATAGCTTTCATGGATTTTTACTTGCATTTTAGTTTATTTTAGTACATCATGTTACACTAAATGAAAATGAGAAATGTAGTTTTTTTTCACTTGTTTAACTTTATTAAATTTTAATTTATTTTACTTGATTTACACCTCTATATAATGCAGCCCAAAAAATTACTGTTTAGAAATTATTTACATTTTTGCACGGTTGCATGGAGGTGATAGAAAACTCGTAATGGAAAAGAAATGGAAGAATAATGAAAATATTTAGTATTTAAACTGTTTATATATATATATATATATATATATATATATATATATATATATATATATATATATGAACACGAACTTGACGCAATGACGTCATAGATATGCAAATTAATGTGACGTCAACTGCCGCCACAAGTCTCACAAAATCCTGTGGGAAACACTGTATATATATAATTTTTTCCCATGTGTCCCAAAGGGGCAACACAAAATATTTTATCAGGCTTCCCACAGTCAAGAGAAAATAATAATAATAATAATACATTTTGTAAATGTATATACGTATTTTAAAGCATTTAAAGTATGTTTTATAGCTTTGGATGATTGTATGTGTCCACAGGTGACCTAACGAAGCAGCTGCCGTTGACCGTGGTGGGAGAGCATGCTGATAAAGTGATCCAGTGCAGGTGGCACACACACCACCTCTCCTTTCTGTCCTCCTCTGCTGACCGCACGGTCACACTCTGGACAGAGGCCACGTAGAGCCAGCTCTGGCCACTAGAGGGAAACAGAACATGTATATACAGTATGTGTGTGTGCTGTGCTTCTGTTTTAAGTCTGTTTGTTATGAGTGTGTATTTATTTTGTGTTCCTGGAAGTTGGGTTCTTTATCAGTGAATGGCTGAGATAAGTGCAAACCCTTTTTATGTATATATTATCTGATTGACTGCCAGTGTGTCTGATGGCCCTGAGCCATATTGGGATGCGATGCTTTGCTGTAGCGTGCTTGCCTATGTCTGTATCTTTATCAAACACTGAACCGTCCCTCCACACAGACTCAGTGGTGTCATATGATCTATACAGTGGCCTTCCTCTCTGTGTGTCCACTCTCCACACATCTGTACTTGCCTGTTTGAATCTAGCCTCTGGAAATAGATGCAGTATTCATTAGCTGACTCATTTCTGATGTATCATTGCAAACCGTATGAATGCAACCTGTTTGAGTGAAAGATGTACATGCAGTCCAGTGCTTGCCTGTAATATGGACATTATTATGACCTGCTGCAAATACGGTATTGAAATTCAGCTGCTCGTTCAAATATCAAAAGCAACGTTAATGTAAACTGCCTTTGTAAATGCTGTCAAGTAAGTCTCATTTAAAGTGGTTAATGTTTGAATTGTACTCTTTTTGCTTGAAACAGTTTGCAGCCCTTGTGAGTGCCTCTAAATTGATGGCATGATTCAAAGTATTGAATTTTTAAATGTAGATGAAGGGAATCTGTGTCCTATAAATGTCAGTCTATACATAGTGCTAAAAACATCAAATGAAATGTTTTGGGGCGTTGGCACAGGTTTGTTAAACGGGTGAAATCGTTTGATACTATGATCTTGCACTTTTTGTGTTTTTTAACATCCACTTCTGGTTTTGTTTTGATAGCACTTTGTTTTTGGGTAGTTTATGTTGTATATTTTCTAATGATGTAGATTTTATTATTTAATCTTAAGTTTTTGTTGTTATTAATTTTAAAACAAAGCCAAACTAATGTGTTGACACATTTATATGCTGAAGCAGCTCTCATCTGAAGTCATGTAGTGAAATATTGTGTCGTTCCTGTAATCTTTTCTAAATCATATTTGGACATCAGTGACTACAGTAAAGGCTCGTGGGGTAAGTCTGCTGCTGTTGTGTCTGAATAAATAACCCTATTCTCTGCTACACCTCCTTTCATTTGCATTAAGCACTAGTTGCTCATTTCTTGCTGATTCACTTTTATAGTGAAAAATTCACCGGTGTGGTTCATCACATTAACTATGGACAAGTTCCGCTTATCCTTGACAAGCAGAAAGTGTCCAAAAAATGTTTTGTCTTGATGTTTTCATTTTTAAAACGTTCAACTGGCAAAAGTTAATCTAAAATGCCTCCGTTTTCTAAAATACACTGTCGAAATACAACGTTTACAAATAAGTAACATTCAATGTTATTTCTATATTTATAAACGCAGACCCTGCATATTTGCATATGTTACACAATACAGTGAATGAAACTCCGCCTATGGCCTTCAATAGAAAATAATAGTTGTACGATCTAGACCAAGCAAATAATCCAGTCTTATTTTATTGAAATCCTTGGCTATAAGCGATACAGTATAGCCTACTACTAATATACAAATGTCGTGAAGCAGCAGTGTGATGGACGCTTTACTGTACACGTCAAACCTATGTCATTTACATTGAAAACTGCTTTCGTTTTCGCTGGCGCCACAGGAAGTGTGTAACATTTTTCTTTAAGTGAAACTAGTTCCGTTAAACAGGCTGATTTTTACGATTTCGTGTTAGAATCGGTATATTAAGCGTTAAAAAGTACCTGGCTGATCGGCATTTTATTTTAATTCTCGGGATCAAGGTTTGTTATCCGGCACGATGAGCAGCTTTGGTAAGTGAGAAAAGCGGTCTGACTTAAACTCCAATAGTTTGAAGAAAATCTAAATGTCTATTTTGTACGCTTAAATAATTAACCAGGCTATTTATTTTTATAATGATGAGTTACAAAAACTTGAAATATTGTTTTAATGTACAGCCGACAAATAATCGTAAGCTGCAATGTATGATATGATATGATATGAGAGATATATATATATACTTTTTTTTTTTTTAAATGCCCAGAGGCCCAGTTTGTGGATAGGAACTATGCTGCGCTTGTTCAGAGGGTTACCTCAGTGATGGCAATAGCAGATGAACTAAAAAATAGGAACATGGTACATGAGGAAAAATATGCAGAGATCAGAGCAGAACAAACCAACCAGGGCAAAATGAGAAGGTTGTTTGAAGCGCTTAACGCTGGAGGAAACAGTGTGAAAAATGCCTTTTATCATGCTCTGGGAAATCATGAGCCATACCTCTTCAAGGACTTGGGTAAGAGAATCTACAGTTGGTGTTAGTTAAATAAGTTTATAAACTTGAACCTACCTGTATGGGTAGTCTAATGTGACCTGTCCTGTGGCTGATGGTATCAGGTGGTGAAACTATGGATTACATGGATGGCAACCAGAACACCCAGCTACGGTAAAACTGAATAGTGAGTGAAACCTGTTTTCAATTGCATGCTATGAAGGCTACTGTATTAGAATATCAAACACTGAAATTAAAAAAATGCTGGCAGACAAAGCAAATTCTCTCTCTGTGTTTTAAAGATTGCTGATATCCTGTCCTTGAGCAAAAATAGCATTAATACATTGTTCAGTCAAATGTCTATTTTATAGATGAAAGTTTTAAACACCAATAAATAACAAATATTAAATACAGTCCACAATGTTAGTAAACATCCTGTAATCTTTCTTTACCAAATGAAGCCCCCTGCACCCAGGAAACTGAAGACCCCTCCAACCAAGACACGCAAACAGAAGTCACTTGGAAAATAAGATGCAGCTGAAGATGACGGAAGTTCACACGAATTAAAATTGTCATTGAAATTTCATTGAAAAATGACAATCTGTTTTCCTTTTGTAGGTGAACATTTTTTAAACTTTTTAATGCCGTTTTTTAATGCTAAAATCGTTAAATTTTAAATCATTAAAAAACAGTTTATACATCATCATCCATAGTTATTTAGCCAAGTCTTTATATTATAAAAATTTGAAAAAGAAAGTAAATATTTTATCGCAGTGCTTGCAAACATCTTGATATTCTGATACATTGTAGACTCTTGTGGAGTTTTTTTTCCAAACTACGGGTGTTGAACTTGTGTTATATGTACACCTAGGCTACTTTTTAAAAAGCTTTTGTACACCCACTTTTTAATACATTTATGATTAAACTTAAATCAATAAAAATCATCCAATGACTTGCATCAGTGATGTCATAATTCTTGT
This sequence comes from Tor tambroides, assembly GCA_021397915.2. NCBI lineage: Eukaryota > Metazoa > Chordata > Actinopteri > Cypriniformes > Cyprinidae > Tor > Tor tambroides. The sequence goes on from JAFVLL020027705.1 coordinate 15,734, forward strand.
GAATTGTCATATACTTGCTTTTATGTAATTTAGAGCTGCATTTGTAATGTTGAATGCATTTATACTGTTCATTTTCTTTCACACTGCATTGAAATAATGCCCTTCTCTTTTCACTGGATTCCTTTCTCATTGATATATTGATAGCTTTGTGAATTGGTTTGCACAGTTCATTTTTTAATTTTGTAATTGGCATTAAATTTCTAACCTGGCAAATTATTTAATCTGATTATTCTGGATACCGATAAGTCGAAAGATTGCAAGGTGTCTGATGTTACTGTACTTCAGATCGATGCCCAAGGTATGAGCATGAGCCCATGATTTGAATGGCGCAAAAAACACTTCAGAGAGGACTTTTCCATTACTTCGGAATTGCATACTAGCATAGCCTACATTCTTACTATAGAATATCTTTCTATGGCACGAATGATAAGGGAAGAATGTGTGAATTTGTGTGAATTTGAATTCTGCATCTGTCTTTCTTCTCACTTGAATGGATGTAGCTAAGCAGAACTACCTTCAGCTACTTATAAGCAAACAGTAGTTCTGCTAATTGGTAAGGGAGGTGAACTGGGAGGTTAAACTGAGACATGATAAAATTGTTAGTTCTAGGGGGAGACCAGGGCTGGTTGTAACATTTTTGACATTTCTGTGTATCTTGGAGTTATTTTAAGCCAGTGCATTCAAAATGTGATTCAAAGTTACAAGTGTCTGCTATAAATGGTGTAGATGTTATCTTTGCAGCACAAACAGAAAATGCAGGGTTTAGTTTTAAACACTAGGAGTGAATTGTTACAAATCATCCCATAGTCCAGATTAGCTGTAACATACCCTGCCTGGGGTGAGATGCAACATTACAATATCCACCAGTGTGAGATGTAACATTATGCAACAACGATTAGGACAAAAAAATGGATTTTGAAAGCTTTTTATTGAACAGTCACTTTTCAACATAACTGGTGTGTTTGTGTGTGTGTGTGTGTGTGTGTGTGTGTGTTACAATAGCATCATGATAATAAAACTGAATTACATGCATGTGTGTGTGTTTTGTGACATGAGGACACAAATTTGTATAATGACATGGGTATGACATAGGTATTACAAGGAGAAGGTGACTCATGTGTCACGGTTCGCTAATTCATTGTTTCCTTCTCGTCCCGTGTCTTTGTATGTGTGTGTGTGTGTGTGTGTGTGTGTGGGCGTGACCGAGTCATCACCGCTGATCAGCGCCTCAGCTGAGCCTCGTTGGCAGCGCCAGCTGCAGCTCATTAACGCACCTTTAAATACTCACCAGTTTCTCCTCTCCGTTGTCAGATCGTTGTTGATGTCTTCGCGTGCGGTGTCTTGTTCCCAGTTCCTGTTGGCGTTCCTGATCCTTGCTGCTGTCTGGTGTCGTGAGTCCGTGTCCCGTTCTGGTGTTGCTGTGTTCC
>JAFVLL020027706.1:0-15934 GCA_021397915.2 Tor tambroides
AGAGATCAGAGGTCAAACCCATTATGGAGTTAGAGAAGGACAGTGACATCCACTCGACTAGGGATGACAAGGCCTTTGTTGCTATGGGAACAGAGGGTAAGAGGTCTGTCCTTGCTGAACTTTTCCAAGAGCCTGGGGACCAACAAACATGTAGTGGACCACATCCTCTGTCCTTTCAAAATCAAGCTGTCTTGTACTCTGATGGACGTTTTGAATGTCAGCAAAGGTTTTGAGGCTGGCTTTGTCAGCCTGAACACTGTACTACCTTGGTCTCGCTGGAATAAAAGAGACGAATGGAGAGTTTGGTTGGATTCTACATAGGGATGTACTAAACCTATATACATAATAACACATTATAGTCCACAGACAGGCAGATCTTGTTTTCGCTCTTTCAGTTTAGACATGGTGTAGGATCCAAGACATGGATTGAATCTGTATTACATGTGTAGTGGGCTGAAGTGTTAGTCTGGGCTCAGGCCATCAATTATGAATAGAGATATACAACCGAGGCTGCATGTCACTGGATTTCTCCAAGAGGAAAAGAGAAACACAAGTTTGCCATTCGCATAAATGGTTAGGAACACAATCGTCTAGGCTCTGTTTTAGAGCTAAACACTTCTTTGTACCGCTGACCTGTCATTCTTGCTTAAAATGCTCTCAAGCTGATAGCAAAGATACATTATGTGATATTAGCAATTCTTAGCACACAGTAACAATCCTATGTGAAGGGAGTGAAAGCAATGTGATCTAATTCATTCCTGTGTTTACTCACATATTTGTCTATTTTCACAAGCAGACATCCTCTGAACAACTCCGTAATAGCACGATTTTTTATTCAAAACTCCCGTGTATTGCCCTCCAGAGACAAAAAAGCAAACAGTCATGAAAATGTTTATGGTTGTTCCTATCAGATATACCTATGCTGGAGAATAACAATAAGACCTACTACTGTAGGGACAGTGTTACAATGGGTTGAGGAACATAAAGGAGGTTAACCTGCTCTTGAAGCTTTCCCAGGGGAATATACACATCATGAGCTTTTTTCACTTTGATTTTGATGCACTATTCATTTGTAAGAGAAAAGATTTAACAGAGCAGGGAATAAATAGGTGGAAATGTACATTAATGTTTATAAGCAGTCTCTTATGCTCACCAAGGCTGCATTTACTTGATCAAAGTACTGTAAAAACAGTATTATTGTGAAATATTTTTAAAATTTAAAACAACTGTTTTCTATTTAAATATATTTTAAAATATAATTTATATCTGTGATATCAAAGCTGATTTTTCAGCAGCTATTAGGCCTACTCCAGTATTCAGTGTCACATGATCCTTCAGAAATCATTCTATTATGTTGATTTAAATTTCTTATTATGATCAATGTTAAAAACAGCTGCTTAATATTTTTGTTGAAACGATTCATTCTTTGATGAATAGTTCAAAAGAATAGCATTTATTTGAAACATGAATGTCTTCAGTGTTCATTTTAGAGTATATAATATATAATTTTCAATATAATGCATGCTTGTTAAAGGAATAGTTCACCCAAAAATGATAAGTTATCACAGCTATAAGTTTCTTTCTTATGTTGAAAACAAAAGAAGACATTTGAAGAACCAAACAGTTGTTGGTCCCCATTGACTTCCATAGTACGGAAAGAAATACTATGGTCAGCGTAAATGTCAATGGTGACCATCAACTGTTTGATTACTAGCATTCTTCAAAATATCTTATTTTATGTTCAGCATAAGAAAGAAACTCATACAGGTTTGGAACGACATGAGGGTAAATAAAGTATTAATTTATTAAAAAAAAAAAAAAAAAAACCCTTACTGACCCCTTTTGAACTTTTGAACATATAAGAAAGTAATGAAAATATATATATTTTTAAAATTACTGCTAAAATAATTTATATTTCTACTAATATATTTGTTTCCTCCTCACGTGTGTGCTAGTAACGGTTTAGGCTATACATTTCTCCATACATGAGCATTTTGTATTTAGTAATGTATTATCAAAAAGTCTGCTACATAAGTTCATCTACCTGAGAACCGGGTGCTCATGGTCTTCAAACCAGGGGGAGCATATCCCGGTGATATTTCCAAAGGTCACTATCATTATTGTTGCTTAGCAACCTGGAGCACAAACTGTAGATATACACATCAATGGCTTAGAGACTGTGTGATGAAAGTACTCTAACTGCTTAAATGACTGATAATGTTTCCAGTGTGGCAGCATACACATTTTTTTCTATAGGATATTCAGTGATGTTTTCATGTTTACATTCAACTAATGTTCAACTCGCAATCCGTTTGTAGCGACCTGCTGGAAACAGTTTATCAAAAAGCTTTAGAGGTTCTTCCTGCAGCTTGCATTGCATTAAACTTCTGATCGTAGCATAACCAGATGCTTTGAATACTTCAAATGCTCAGAATCCTTAGAAGTGTTTTGTGCTGTTCTCCAAAGTATAGCATCATGGTGTTCCAGTGCCGGTTCTGATCCGTGACGCTCCCCCTGTGCTGAGTGTGATGGATCTCCCTGGCTGCTCTGTAGGGGTAGGCAGGTTGGATAAGGTGATTCATCTCAACCTCACCGTCTCTAATGGATCGACCATCCAGCAGCGCTTGAGAGTTCATTACGGCTTCCCAACACTCAAGACAAGGAAAGAGGAAAAATTGTTAGATTAGATAAAAGGAATAAGAAACAGACATCGCAAACCTGTGGAAACTAAAAACAAGATCTGTTAACATCCTAAAAGCTATGATTCTCTTATTTTCTAAAATTCTGGCCTCAACATGATGCACCCTTGATGCCAATCTCCGGTTTAATGCACTTCTATGGGTCAATGAGGCATGGATGGGGTGCTGAGTCCCAATTCATATGCTTGTTTAGTCAATTTAATTAGACAATTAACCCCAGTGGTAGTAGCCATGCTGTTGCTCTCACCGCTGTGTCGAGCATCTCTGTGTTTTGGACTACTGGCTATGCAATTGTCCGGGGGAACACAAATCAATACAAGATCAACATGTTTCAACTAATGTTCATAGGGAGGAGTGAATCTCTCAAATCAACTTAGACACTGTTTACTTTAGATAGTTTCCCACGGCAAAAAGAAATACCCAGAGCTTTGAGCAGAAGCAGAGATTTGCGGCAATGGAGGAAATTAAACGTGCTCTGTGATTGAATTCGCATATGTACGATTACAGAATGATAAATTAACAAAGTTAGCATCCTCTTTTCCGAGTTTTAAGTGTGAATGCATCTTGTTAGAAGTTAACCTATTGAGTCCAAATTTGACTACTTAAATGAATAATACTAGTAATTAATTTAAGATTGCTTATTTATTTATTGTGTATTTATTAATTTATTAATGATGATAAATATTATTATTATTAATTTATATTCTGTTCTTTTTTATCACATTTTAATTATTTGGTTAAATAAAGTTTGCTGATGTGGAAAAGACACTATATAAACTTTACTTCATTCATTCTGCTGAACAATATTGTTCAAAAGTTTAGGGTTGGTGATTGATTGATTGATTGATTGATTGATTGATTGATTTAAATGTCTTTAATGCTCACCAAGGCTGCATTTATTTGATCAAAATATAATAAAAACATTAATATTGTGAAATATTATTACAATTTAAAGAAAACTGTTTTCTACTTGAATATATTTTAAAATATCATTTATTTCTGAGATGGAAAATCTGAATTTTCAGCAGCCAGCCATTAGTCTTCAGTGTCACATGAGCCTTCAGAAATCATTCTAATATGCTAATTTACTGCTCAAGAAACATTTCTTATAATTATCAGTTTTAAACAGTTGTGCATCTTGATATTTTTTGGAAGCTGTGATACATTTTTTGAGGATTCTTTGATGAATAGGATTTATTTGTAATATAAGCCTTTCATTAGATGTCTTTACTGTCACCTTTGATCAATGTAATGAAACCTTGCTGAATTCATTTCTTTCTTTCTGTTTATTTAAAATGCTATTTTTTAATATACAGATATCATATTTCTATTCTGGATCAAATGTTTTAAAAGCACAGGCTTCACCCTAGTATTTGATCAGTGCTTCCCAGTGAGCTCCTACAGATAAAAGGCCTGGTGCTGAAGAGGTGTATATCTCACTCAATGGAAGATAAGGAGGAATGTGTCATACAGTGAAGCCTCTGTGGTTAACTGTACCGCATTCATCCTTAGAGGTGACCTCTCAGCACCTCCCTCCCGTCTTCAGCTGTAAAAAGCCATCTGAGAGAGAGGCTAGAAAGGAGGGGCATAGCAAGTGTAGATGCTCCAAAGCATTGATCAGATAGAAAGCTGCTCCATTGAGGATCCATCAACAGGACTGATCATCAACAGTCCATCCTCATATTTTTAAATTCTGTTTTCTAGATCCGAAATCATTCCCTTAATGTCTGATTTTGCAAATTGTCCTCAATGGGTTTTTTTTCCTGCTATTTCGTTTTAACATTCAGTCTATCCCAAAAAACACCTTTTCTCTTTCTTATAATCTCTGAGCTGAAGTGACCACACTTGTGTAACCAGTCTGCCAAACAGAGGAAACCGGCAGTGATTTAGCAAACAAGCGATCAATCAATGGTGCACTGAAGCATGCAACACATGCCAGTCAAAACCTATTAAGTTCAAAGGGTCCCCTTTAAATTCCACTTGAGTGGGCTGACCCTGTGGCAGGCAGCCAGACATGCCAGGGCTCAGAGGACAGTGGCCAGCATGAAGAATAAACACAAAGATTATGGGCATTTACCAGATTATCAAGCTTACACAGGGCCTATAATCATATGGAAAATATTGGAAAATCCTCTCGGCATTGTTGAAATACTGTACTTGGTCAACGACAAATAATATCATCTTATAAATGAATAAAATCATAAAAGGGAGGAATCTTTTAAAATAATAATAATAATAATAATAAAACTAAATAAATAAACTAATAATAAAAATAAAATGATCTTTGCATTCAAACTTTAAAAATTATTTATACCATTATCTATTATATTTTTATCAAATAACATTTGAAAAATGTCAAGAGGTGTAACTAAAATGCTTTCCTTGCACTTGCACTTACACTTTAATTTAATAAACCTGTTCATGAATTATATTTAAATATATTATATTTAAATAAATCTTTTGGGGTCACTCCATTTGACCTATTTTTTTATTTTTTTCATAAAAAGTAGAAAAGACCCATTCTTCCTGTTATGATTTTCTTTTTTCTTGTCACGACAACAAAATAGTTACCTATTGTACTTGATTTGATGGACACGTTTTTTTTTTTTTTTTTTTTTTAAATATTAATATTATTTATGACTTAAAAATTATTTAAATTATTTTTTATTTTAAAAGAAATAACAATATAAGAGAGGTAAAATTTAATTATTAAAATAATTTCAGTGTTAATATAATTATTAAAGATTGTATTATTAATACATTAAAACAGTCCAACTTAAATATGAACTGAAAAACATACAATCCACATCAATAAGTATTATTTTCTTTTTTGTTTTTGTTTTGTTTTGTTGGGTTTTTTTTTTTTAAATCAAAGAACATACAGTTTGTAAAACTCTCTTTGAATATTGTGTTGGATGGGTGGCCTTTGAGTCAAAAAGATCATATAAGATCATGCCAGAATGCTGCAAAAAATTATTTTCAAGAATTTCATAATTTAATGAGACATTATATCTCCAGACAGTTAGACTAGATCAATCAGGACAAAAATATCTAAATTAATTTCAGTTGAAACAGTACATAACAGTACATAACAGAACAATTTGTCATCAAGGTGTAATCAAGTAATTTTTAGGAATTGCTTTTTATGCCTTTTTTGTTTAATGGATCCAGACAAAAAAGGTCAAAGGGTCTGTCATTGATCTACTTTCCAAATGTTAACCTTCACAATTTGCGATAAAGTGCTTCCCACTGTCTGATTAATGCATAGAACTCAAGGTATTGTGTGTGTACTTTCATTGTACTTTTTAAACCCTGAGCACTTATCATGCAGTTCATGGTCGTATTCACGTAGAGAACACTCGCATTGCTTGAAGCCCCACAGGAACGTGAAAAGTGTTCAGTGATTTACATCACATGATACACAAATGCATCACACACTCGTCTTCTTATTGATGCCAACCCCATAAACACATGCACACACACACACACACACACACACACACACCCTCCGTGTCACACGCTCGGTGACACAGAATGAGAGGCAGCCCCACTCTGTGTTAGTGGAACACAAGAATGAAGGGAACAGAAGAGAAATGAGCACTTTGAGTCAAAGAGGAGCTTGGGGCGTGCTGCGGGCGAGTGAGCAGTCAGAGAAAGGCTTGGCAGCTCAACGCGCCTTCTGTTGACAGCTCTCAGAGAACAGCTAAACCTAATGGCAAGAGATGGGCCCCGCAACTGCTCACTTCCCTGCATTGGCTTCCTCCTTTGTGACATTAAGCTGTGAAACTCAGAGCATCAGTAAATATGATGCCATCCATATTTTAGCACTAGGGTATTGTTAAATTGCTTCACATTAAAGTAAATTTGATGGATCAAGTTGCAAGTGTTGGGGAGTAACTAGTTACATGTAACAGGATTACGTAATTTAATTACAAAATAAATGCAACTGTAATCTGTTACAGTTACTGAAAAAAGTGTGTAATTAAATTACAGTTACTTAAAACTGCAGTCCATAAGTTTTGCCTCTTTGTCGCATCTCTGTTTTAAAACCTGGAATTGCAGCTGTTTGAGGAATTATCTTCCTTGTGTGGGTTGTGCTCCGGCACGGCTCCAGCGCGGATGAATCTAATGTTTTGAGGAGAATGTGTGTCAGTCACTGCACCGGTGTATACTGTACTTAGGAATCACAGATTCTAGCCTACATATTGGAATATATGACCCAAATAAGAATTTTCACCATATATTGCCATCTGAACAAGTAAGTAACAAGTCTGTCCCGTTTGTTCTGACCAACTGAGGAAAAAGCATTACAATAAACACTGCAAGTTGCCAGGTATAAATGTTTACTTTAAATGTATAATACTTGAGATGGTTAAGAATAAACTGGTAAGAGACATAATGGATGGAATAAAAATTTTGTTGATAGGCAGATTCAAATCCAAAGCACTTTTCATACCCATGTATTTACTGTATATAGCCATGCAAGTGGGATAATGTACAGATGGACAAAATGAAACAAAACAAGCAAACAAACAAAAAACAGGGCGATAGGGACCCTAATCAACCTGAATATGGAAATACATTGTTACAGCAAAGACAATCATTTAAAAAAAATTTTTTTACAGCAGAATGGCTGGAGTAAAAGAGATATTTTTAGGCCCAAATTTAAGATTTATGTATTCAAATTGCATATAGAATTTCCATTTAGATTACACAGTTTGAATATAAATTAATAAATTTAATGTAATGCATATTTGTCAGACATACATAACTGAAACATTACGAAAGATTTCTGTATAGTACAATTAAACTGAATGTGTCTTAAATACACAATAACCAGGTTTATATTTATGATCAGAGTACGTCTTGCTTCACAGCTATCCATATTTTAACCACGTTTATACTTGCTAACTGGATAACCTGTTTTCACAATGAACAGATTTATGCTGATTCCAAGCAATTAGTATAATGCATTTTGAAAATTGATTATTTAAATAAATTTGAATAGATGCAAATTAATAATAAACTATGACATGATTTTTGAGGTGTAGAAATCTTACCTGTTTCATGTATAATTGCACTTTTAATAGCACTTCATGAACTTATTATTGTGCAACCACAGAAAGTATAATACTAAGTCATTTAACTGGTGGATTGTGAATCGGAGTTGAGTACTCATGTGCTCATGTTCTTCAACCATCTCCATCATCACTTTTCTGGAAGAAATTATCATTAAACCTTCATATATACCAGTGGCTTACTATCCTGATATCCTGAAAGCATAGAAAATGTGCAGTGCTGTATAGGTTCCCCTGACCAGGATTGAAAACCACTGTATTAAAGCATAACTTGGTGATGAATGGAATTACACACATTACTGAATGCACATAACCCCTTCACATAAAGTGCATTCATTTTGCCCGAATCAAATGAAATGTGTGGTGCAGTTCATGATGATCCCCATTTGCCCTTTCAGCAGGCAACTGTGCCTGGCCCAGACTTGTGCTTAAAGAAGAGAGAAACAAAGAGCTTGTCCCCTGTCATCCTCTGGCAGCTGGAGTAAAGGATGACTTTGATGGGGAATGTTGGTAGGCGTCCCACCAGTGGGGAAAGAGAGAGGGAGGCTGAGAGAGAAGAGTGCAGCCAATCTACTGTATGTACTGCACCAGACCCCCGAAAGAGTGATTACACTAAAGCCCCCCTCCACACCCCCCTCTTCTCCCCCTAAGGCCATGGGGGGGACATATGAGTAGGTCCGGAGTATGTGTTTGAGTGAGTCTGAGGATGTATATGACGTGCTATATGTTTCATATACACTGTCTGATCCAGAAACACAGCACTTTCAACTTTTCTTCACAAATCTTTTTTTTTTCTTGCACATAATTTGTGTTCAGTTTATGCGAGTGTTCTGTCTGTTGTGGGCCCTAAAACACAATAAATGATTTCTATCTATCTATCTATCTATCTATCTATTCTATTTAGCATTCATTATTCTTTAGTTTGTCTCTGTTGTTCTATTGTTCCATTTTTAATTCTATCCTTTTTAAAAAAAAAAAAAAAAAAAAACCTTAAAATTAAAATTGCTCATTTTTTGTTGGTTAAGCCATTTAAAATAAACTAATAAACAAATTTTAAATAAATTAGCTCTAAAAATATTTTAGTTTCGTTCTCTCCAGTGTTTTTTTTTTTCTCTCTCCCCCCTTTTGCAGAAAGAAATACACTTTGCAAATTATTCAAATGGACCAGCTAAAACAATTTCAGTATTATGGTCCAGCTGTGTTTTAGCGGGATCATTCAAACGTATAAATCAACATCGCGGGAAAAAAATAAATAAATAAACTCCTGCGTCTATGAGGCGTTCATTCCTCTAATAACAATGCGCGTTTGGCGCTGACGAGCAATAATACGTTTATATATTTCTTTATGTAATGCTTTTAATAAACATTCTATCAGAGGAAACCGAATCAACGTGGGCAGAAAGAATGAAAGGAAATCAATTAAAACGAAGTCACGGCTCTGGCTAGCGAATTGTCGGTGGCAGTTATTTGATATAATATAGTTAATATTCTCGCTGGGTAAATTAACGCAATTTTGCCAGAGTAGATGGAGTGCGGCAAGAGTGGGGGAAGTACGCGAGCTCCCCCAAGGCCGGACTAATAAGCGCTTTTGAGTAAACAATAGTCATTGCTGACCGCTGAGCCATGGAAAGCCACACGGGGCGAAAATAATTAAAGCTTAGCCGCCTCATCGCAGCTAATGCCCGTAGAGTCTATCTGTATTGTGTGACACTCTCAGTTTCAACAAACATCCCTAAACTAAAATCATTCCTCTCTCTTCCTCTCTCTCTCTCTCTCTCTCTCTCTCTGTGTGTGTGTGCGTTGCATGCGCGGTCGTTGCTCGTTTGTATTGTGTCACTCTGCTATTGATTCTCAGGCGGCTCTGGCGAGAAAGAAAGAGGCGGGTGGGCGGGGCGAGTGCCAAAAGGCAAGCTGGGGGGTGGTACTTAAGGTCAAAACATATTGTTCGCCCTCGTTCCCAGTCTGCAGGCTGCCTCTGTTTTGATTGATGGAGGGGAAAAGTGGGATTTGGAGGAGAGGTAAAAAGAATACAGCAACATTGGCCGGCGCATGTGTTTATTTACAGGTGAAACTGATTATTGGACTGACGAAACAAAGGCTTTGTTCTCTATTGGTTCAGTAGACTAGACAATACACTGATCACTCTACATTCAAAAGTTTCAGGACAGTAAGGTTTTTAAAATAAAGAAAATAATGCTTTTATATTTAGCAAGGATGCATTCAGCTAATTAAAAGTGTATATTAAAAGTTTTTTATATATATATATATTAAATAAATGCTGTTCATTTAAACTTTCTATAAAGAATCCTTTTAAGAAAAAATCCATAGAAATGTTAAGCAACACAGTTTTCAGCATTAATAATAATACGAAATGTCTCCTGAGCAGCAAATCAGCTTATTAGAATGATTTCTGAATGATCATGTGACACTGAAGACTGGAATAATGGCTGCTGGAAATCAGCTTTACCATTACAGGAATGAATTTTATATCTATTTTCAAATAGAAAACAGTTATTTTAAATTGTAATAATATTTCACAATATCGTTGTTGTTACTCTATTTTGCAGTTTTATTGTATAGACGCAACCTTGGTGAGCATAAGAGATTTCTGAGTAAATTATAAGCATAACACAGGAGTGTTGGACCATAATTAAGACACTTAAGAAAGAGCTCACAGTGGGCAGATGGGCTTCTGAACTGAATCCAAACACACTGCAGGATGCTTCAAAACTGCCAAAGGGACATTTAGTGGAGCAGGCAAAGACAATGTTTTAAAGCACAACTCTATCTGCTTGGCACAAAACATTTATTGTAAATTATGCTAATTGTGTTGATTTTGATTAGTCATTTTCATTATTTAAATAAATCCAGTTGCATTGAGTAAATCTAAGCAGTTATCTATCATCATAACACACGTCCACATAAATATATAATTCACAATAAGAACTTTTTTTTTTTTTTTTTTTTTACCTTTCAGCTCATAACCCTACTTTTCTGAAAGGGTGAAGGTTGTGTGCTGAGGTTCTTGGCACATTTCTCAAATGTTGCCCCATCAGCCTGCCTCTGCAAAACACATCAGAAAGTTATGTAAGTATGTGCACCCAGGGTGCCTGGAGCTAAGCACACTGGAATTTCTCAAACGTGTGATGTACAAGTGACGTGCAAACATGAAAAGATGAGGGCAAAAAAAGAAAAGAGGGAAAAAGAGAAAATCGAACAAAAAAAGAGCCCAGAATGGGCAATACATAACCACAGGCGATGAGGCAAACCAATATTTTCTACTTACAAATTGTGCTCTCTTCCCCCCCTTGTGGATCCATCCCCGTAAACGTATTGCAGACAGACAGCGTGAGGAGACTGGAGAGAAAGAGGAATAGTGGGAAAGAGGTGATGAACAGAATAAAGCAGCATTTCATATCATCCCATGAGCACTAAACCTGAAAGAAGTGAGAGAGGAAAGTGAGATAGACAGTAATGAGTGTAAACTTGTTGAAATTTGCTCCAATTCTTTAATCAAGGCCTTTTGTTTACATGCCCTACAGAATTTTTTAAGTATTGACAATAGTGAGAATATAGTGGCAGCAGGTCCTTAATCTCATAAACTTAAACATAAAATGAGGCCAAAATGGTTTAGTGATTTGCCTTGTAGGAGCTGTGTTTCTTGCTTTATATTTCACTCTGACAGTACTATGCTACAAAGAATCAATACTGTGAAAGTCTGAATAGAATTTTCTTTCAGCTTGTTTAGACAGAAATAAGTCTTTGGGCCAAGCTTTAATGTCAGCCAGTAACTGGCTAGCTGTCTCAGACTTGAAACCATGGCCGAAATCTCTAATCTCACTGTCAACAACAAGACCTCGAGTCTTATCTCTGGACAACTTTAGAAGAAAATCCAAACAGCTAAACGCATTTCCTCAATTTCAACAGGATCAAACTGGTAACCGAGCATCAAACACTAGTGACAGGTTGTGAGCTATATGTTCTTTGAACTGGTGTAGGTAACAAAATGTGACCTGGTGCGACTTCTGTCCGTGATGAGCTGTCAGTCACCATTATCCTCGCGCATGGATCATTTTTATCAGGTGCCAAAACCATCAAATGGGGTGGTAAAAACCTCTCAGCTTTTTAAATTATGTGTTCTCTGATGAAAAAAAGAAGAAAAAAAATTGACTAGGCCAGAATTTACAATGCATTGCCAATGGGTACAATACTAACTTTTTTCCCTAATGTATACTACCTAGCAGTATATATGTGAAATACAGAGCATTATAATAATGATCTACTTTGGAATATTTGTAGGGCACAAATCCATCATTTTATGAACACAGAATGCTGTGATCAATACCCAGGTGTCTCTAAAGGGATGTAGGGCTGAGCACATAATCTTTTTATTGATAAGAAATGTAAAACTACTACTCATGCCTAATAACAAATGCAGAATAGTTAGAGCATTACACACTACAAACAAAAACAGCTGTATCTGGGAGCTAAAGAGAGAGAGAGAGAGTCTTCATCTATAAGTCTGCCCCAGGGGAGGCCCACAAATTAAAGCTTATAAAAGGCCTCATTACTGGAACAGCTCTCCTGTCCCCAGCAGCCCCCTACCTATATATATATATATATATATATATAGAAATGCATCATGTGTTGTCATGTACAGATGTTGCAAATGTCAATAAAATGCATCTTTATTATAGCCGCCTTAGAAATCTTCTAAAAAAATCTCAAATTTCATGGTTTCTGAGACCTCTGTGGACAATTACCATGCCTGATATTCCAGTCACGAACCATGAAAGATGCCCTGTGATCTTTCTAAACCACAAAAATTATTTAATTAGTAACCAATTACAGCTATACTTCAGTATTTGGCTATAGTGACAGAGATTGTCATCCAGACCAATCTGTTGGACAGTCAATGGACAATGTTAATATACTAATGACCAGTCTTATGCCAAGGAGAGTCTCTCAAAACAAGAATCTTAGTGGTTTATGAGATGGTGAGTATGTAATTTAAAGCAGTATTTACTGTACCTGCCTAGTGTATTAAATGTTAGTAAATGAAAAACATATTCATTTGTAATTGAAATTTGGAGACATACTGTATACATACAGTACATACTCTATACCATTCAAAAGACTGGTGCTGGTATGATTGATTGATTTTTTAACAATTATGCTCATTAAAATTATGCTGCATTTATTTGATCAAAAATACAGTCCAAAACAGTAATATTGTGAAATACTGAGAACAACTGTTTCAAATAATATATATACAGCATCTTATTGACCATAAACTTCTGAAGGCTATACATCAAACACTGTGTACTGTGTGCAGGCACTCAAATAGATAGAAAAAGAACAAGAAATAAGACAGTAAATAGTAAAACTAGTGAAGTTTGTTTAATATGATCTATTTCAATAAGCACACCACCCGTGTGAACCTAATATAATATTTTACTGTAGACTGCACGGTTTGTCAAGGGACTTGACAGCACAATATAGTACTTTCCTTACTCTGGCAAACTGATAGCATGATTAATTAATTTAATTAATTAATTAATTAATTAAATTATTGCACTGGTCATTGGGCATCAAATTTTTTTTCAATGAAAGTAATATGTTTGAAATTTAAAACAATTTAAAATGTACAGCTGTTGCCTTGACGAAGGTCATATGACAAACGGGAAATGAACAAATGTCAGTTCTAGAACTGGTTATTATTTATATTGCAAAACTCACATTAAAAACCACACATTAAATTGTATTTTGAATCCTGAGTTTTTTTGAAAATAAGATTAAATCAAGTTTTCTCATACAAATTTATGTTGAAATATACTGATTCCCCTCAGGTATAGGGTAGTTATGCAAAAGCACATTCACAATATGGAGATTCTTTCTATATCAATTTATATACAAAAAGAGAAAAAATAGAAAGAACCTCCTATTACAGTAAGTCACAACACAACCATATTTGTACTCTACCTTCACTCTGTAACTATAATTGGTGGCATCACTCCACCCACAAAGAAAAGTCTGTACTTGTGATGAGTTCTGCCTTTGCCAGCGTTGATAAAGCCTTATTTCTGTGTGAATTTGTCGCTGTATCCAAACTCCCAAGCCGAGCTTTGCTTAGGGATTGATGGATCAAAGAGACGTCCCACTGCTTTGCTTGTTGAATGTAAACACACTGGAGACTCTCCTTTTCTTTCTGTCTTTTTATATTTGTATGTTTGGTTAGAGTTTTTGTTTGGTTAAGTCCACTCAGAGATGAGGGTTTGATTTAGAGATGGTTTCACTGATGTGTCCTTTGTTTTGCTGGTGTTATCAGTCTGACAGTCACCTCATCAATTTATACAGATTAGGTTGAATATTTTTAGTTTCCTCTTGAACCCTGTCTCATTAGATGCACTTAAATTTAATGCTGAGTTAATGTACATAAGTGTCTGTAGTGGGATGAAACATGTTGTGGTCAGTTTTACTACCTTTTTGTGATGCATTTCAAAGTAGAGCAGCTATTAAAAAATATTGACGCTTCATAAAAGTCAAGTGAATTATGACAAAATTACAATACAAAACAACTATAAATGCATAGATAAATCCATGTGACATATCTTAAGAAACTCAATAAGACTAAAAACCAATTACAGTACAAAACTGTATAGCTTCATTGTAATTGCTTTTTGCCAGTCATTCATTTTTTTAAGCAACTTGGACTTAATGTTGAATTTCCTTCATTTAGATATCAAATGCATGTTTCATTTCAATAAAGAAACATGTTAAATGTTGTGGGATTTAAATTAAATAAACAATAAACAATAATGTTTGTTGTATGAACGTTGCTATGTTATCTCTTCACCATCCCTCCCTGTCAGCAGAGCATTTTCTCCCTTTTGTCTTTCACATTTTAAGGGGGAGCCTGGCTGGCAAACCTGCGACAAGTGTCTCAGATAGCGACGGTGAAGAGAAAAATCCCCTGTGAGAGATCCCGCTCCTGCCCGCCTTCCTTCTGTCAGCACTCATTTGGAGCTTTTGGGCTGAAATTGTAGCAAGGTGAGACATTTCTCTCACTACACATATATTGTTTCTCAGCAGACAGCACTGTGTCCTTGAAGTGTGTCCTCTTAAAACACAGCTCAAAAAAGCACCGTGTTAGCACTGTTGTCTCTTTTGGGACACACTAATCATCATCTCATCAGCGGTGACAATCTATACTGGCCTTTAAGACAAAACTGGGAAACATCAACAAATCCATCGCCTTTCTACAGTTCTGACACTGAAATAGGCCATTCATATGAAGCTTTTTTGTAGTTCCTTTCTTCTCCATGTCGGGGGTTGTTCATTGTTTTACACAGTAGACATGCAGTGTTGTAATATTTAACCAGCTGATGAAAGAAGCTAATGTGCATTGAGAAAAATCAAAACAATTCAGATTACATGGTACTTTTTTTGTATTCCTTAAGTTGTAAAAGCTGTTTAAATTGTTGTTTTTTTACAGTCTTTTTACAGTTCAGGATTTTACCATAGCTGTGTTGAAATCAAGCTTTTTCAAAACCATATTATTCTTATTTAAAAATGATGTAAACTGCTGATTTCAGTATATTTTTAAAGAATTTAAAAAATATTAATGAACATTATTTGTATTATTAGAGTTAATCTCCCTTTTCACAACTTACTTTAGCATACATTTATCCAGTTCCTTTTAAATTTCCCAGTTAGAGCTACTTTGACGTGCTATTTTTTTTTTTTTTTTTTTTTGAATACAACCCAACTTTTTGCTAAGTCACACAGCTAGTACTTAGATAACTAATATGCTCCAATCCAAGTTTGGAAATGTGAGTCATTGCAAATTTTAGTTACCAAATTCAAATGACCCAGGCATAAAATGACAGGTGAGCAAAAACGGCACCTTTCATGTGAAAAGGTCAGAGGTCAGTCTTATAGGAAAAGGACAAAAGCAGGCCAATTAGAAGGCACGTGTATATTTGCATACAACACTTCAAGAGTGATTGGCCCTTAACATGAGGTGCACTCTAACAAGGGTGTGTGTGTATGTGCGCGTGTTGGGGTGAGGGGAGCGAAATAAGCACCAAGTGCAAAAATCCTGGCTGAAACTACACAAGAAGGAGCGAAACATGTCTCTTAATGAAGCAAGGCACA